>LR752212.1:0-76695 GCA_902729485.2 Mus minutoides | reverse complement strand
TAAGTAAAAATTACATTAGTGAGATTCCTGCCCACCCAGAGACCTGAGTGCCTTCTGGTTCCCACCCGTGTCTGGGGCAGAGCCCTGGCACAGGACTGGAACCTACACAGCCCACACCTCAGTTGCAGCTCTACTCCCCAGGTATTCTGACATATCCAGGATCACAGGATCACAGAAAGGACAGGCTCCAGTCAGAGACAAGGAGGCCTGATAACAAAAGAGATAGCCAGATGGCAACAGAACATAAGCAACAGAAACCAATTTGACTTGGCAATGTAAGAACCCAGTTCTCCCTCCACAGCAAGTCCTGGATACCCCAACACACCTATAAAGCAAGATTCAGATCTAAACTCTCCCTTCATGAACATAATAGAGGACTTTAAGAAGGACATAAATAACTCCCTTAAGGAAACACAGGAGAACATAAGTAAACAAGTAGAATCCCTTAAAAAAAGGAAACACATAAACCCCTTAAAGAAAAACACAATCAAACAGGCGAAAGAAATGAACAAAACCAACCAGGATCTAAAAATGGAAAGAGATTCATTAAAGAAAACTCAAAGGAAGACAACTCTGGAGATGGAAAGAGAACAGGAAGTGCCGACGCAAGCATCATCAACAGGATACAGGAGATGGAAAAGAGAACTTCAGCAGCAAAAGATATAATAGAAAACATTGACACAACAGTCAAGGAAA
Organism: Mus minutoides; assembly: GCA_902729485.2. NCBI lineage: Eukaryota > Metazoa > Chordata > Mammalia > Rodentia > Muridae > Mus > Mus minutoides. Next base: position 75,999 of record LR752212.1, on the reverse strand, counting down.
ATACAAAAAGCAAAAAGCGCCTATCTCAAAACATGCAAGAAATCCAGGACACAATGAAAAGACCTGACCTGAGAAGAATAATAGGTATAGAAGAATAATAGGTATAGAAGAGAGTGAACTTCTAAAAGGTATAGAGAGAATTCCCAACTCAAAGGGCTGGCAAACATCTTCAGAAAAATTCTAGAAGAAAACTTTTCTAACCTAAAGAAAGAAATGCCCATAAACATACAAGGAACCTACAGAACACCAAACTGATGGGACCAGAAAAGAAATTTCTCTTGTCACATAATAATTAAAACACAAAATGCACAGAACAAAGAAAGAATATTGAAAGGGAAAAAGGTCAAGTAACATATAAAGGCAGACCTATAAGAATTACACCAGACTTCTCACCAGAGAATATAAAAGCCAGAAGAGCCTGAGCAGATGGCATACAGACCCCAGCAAAACTCAAAATTATCATAGATGGAGAAACCAAGGTTTTTCAAGACAAAACCAAATTTAAACAATATCTTTCTACTAATCCATGTAGAGGATAGTAGAAAGAAAAGTCAAACACAAGAAAGGAAACTACACCCAAGAAAAAGTAAGAAATTAATCTTTTCTTTAAAAAAAAAAAAAGATTTATTTACTTATTATATGTAAATGCTGTAGCTGTCTTCAGACACTCCAGAAGAGGGCATCAGATTTCGTTACGGATGGTTGTGAGCCACCATGTGGTTACTGGGATTTGAACTCAGAACCTTCGGAAGAGCAGTCGGTGCTCTTAACCACTGAGCCATCTCGCCAGCCCCTGAAATTAATCTTTTCACAACAAACCCAAAAGAAGAGAAACACATAAACATAATTCCACCTCTAGCAACAAAATAACAGGAACCAACAATCATTCACCGCTAATATCTCTCAACATTAATGGACTCAATTCCCCAATGAAAAAGACATAGGCTAACAGATTGGATAAATAAACAGGATCCAGCATTTGGCTACAAAGAGGAAACACATCTCAGTTACAAAGACAGACATTACGTCAAAATAAAATGGTGGGGGGGAAAAATTACCAAACGGTTCCAAGAAACAAGCTGGAGTAGGCATTCTAATGTCTAACAAAATAGACGTTCAACCAAAAGTTATCAAAAATATGGGAGAGGACACTACTCACTCATGAAAGGAAAATTCGACCAAGATGAACTACCATCTATGCCCCAAATGCAATGGCACCCACATTTGTAAAAGAAACTATACTAAAATTCAAAGCACACATTGAACCTCACAAAATAATAGTAGGAGACTTACATCCCACTCTCAGCAATGGACAGATCATGGAAACAGAAACGAAACAGAGACACAGTGAAGCTAAAAGAGGTTATGAGCCAGGCGGTGGTGGCACATGCCTTTAATCCCAGCTCTTCAGAGGCAGAAGCAGGCGGATTTCTGAGTTCGAGGTCAGCCTGGTGAACAGAGTGAGTTCCAGGACAGCCAGAGCTATACAGAGAAATCCTGTCTCAAAAAACAAAAAAAACAAAAACCAAAAAAAACAAAGAAGGAGGAGGAGGAGGAGAAGTCATGAACCAAATGGATTTAATAAATAGCTACAGAACATTTCACCCTAAAACAAAAGAATATACCTCACCAACATCTGTTATCGCCTGTTGCCTGCCTATCAAAGTCCAGAACTGGCCCCTTAGTCCCCGTTCACAAGTACACACCTCAGAGCCTTCACCCTAGTTACACATCTCTCCCACTCTTCACCACTATTCTTTTCCACCCTCTTGCTTCCCTAGCCCCGCCTTCCTCTCTCCGCACTGGCCTCTTCCCGATGCCTTTGGGTAGTTTTTCTCTTATTCACAATAAAAACCTTCCCAGTAACTGAGCGGCAGTTTCAAGTGGTTTCTTTATGGCACCCCCTCGCATACACATCAACTGTTGTTTTACCGCGTTGCTTACTTCTGCCTATTTTGCTACTAACATGCACATGTAATTTTCTGTGATTACTGTCTCCGCTGAGGTCCGCTTAAGGGGTGTTACAAAAGACTTGGCACAAAGTGAGTAGTTACTGTTTCTCATCAACGAGCTGCAACTCAAATCTTCAGGAGTGTACACTGTAACGTTTCCTTTAATTCCCATCAGTTTGGACAAGGTCAGCAAGGTGAAGGCTGGGGTTGGACGAAAGATCACTCACTTTTATAAGCGAGTGGGCCGGGATTAGGGGAAAGGGGAGATGTGTGTAAGTCGCTCTCTTGGCCACCCTGCAGAAACAACGTATTTAAGAGAGGTAACCATGCAGGACTCTCCAAGCCATGGACCAGGACCCGTCATCCACTCCCTGGGAGGATTTAAATAACTCCACAGTTAACACAGCAGTGAACTGGTGGCGGGACTCCCACGCACCGATCCCACGGGAGGCAGAGCCATTTCCCACAATGCCGCGTTCCGGAAGTTGCCTCTCCGGGAGGGTGGCTGGTTCCACCGCGTCGCTCTCTCTGCGTCAACTGGAGGAAGCGGAGCTGGCGGCCGGCTCCGGGCCCGTCGCGGGAGGCAGTTATGGGCGCCGTCGCCCAGGGTGAGTACCGGCTGCCGTTCCCGCCGCCGCTGCCGCTCGCCCGCCCTGCCTCGGCCTCATCCCCGTCCCCATCCTCATCCCCATCCCCATCCCCATCCACTGCGGGTGCTGTCGGCTCCAGGGGCCGCCCCGTGGGCGCCGAGCAGTCGGTAGGGCCGGCGGGCGCCCGGAAGGGTAGCTGGGCGGCTGGCGTGCATGCGAGGTCCGGGGAGCGCCGGGTGACATCGTGTGCTTTGTAAGCGCGGCTGGCGCTGTCACCTCTGGGTGACAGCCTACTTCGAAACTGGAGAGCCACGTTGTAGAGAGACCTGCTGACAGGGGCTTTCCGACATTGCCATGGTGGTGATGGCTTAGCGAAGGCAGAGGAGGACCGGGAGGGCCGAAAAGGAAAGCAATCGGCTTGATTGGAGGCTGGCAGCGGGAATCGTGATTTCAGCCAAGGGAGGGAGCCGCGAGCGAGTAGTTGGGCCAAGATGGCAATTCTTGTCTGAAAACTCCCCCGGACGCTGCGGGACCGAGCATTACTGTTTTATAGACGCCGTTCCCACGGCTCAGCAGCGACCTTCACAGCTGTCAGAATTTTACTGTAGCTCCTTCAATAGCATCGACTGACACGTCAATCATTAGTTTGGTTGCCCTAATTAAAAATTTGTCTTTCAAGATTTCCTCTGCTGTCTCAAGGGAAACTGCAATCCCTAAACCAGATTTTCTAGCACGGCCGTCTCCACAACTACAGGCTTATGATTTAATTAATGTCCGCATGTCCGCCTTTTTCTTTTACACCTGAAGTTGTGCCTTCTCAGGTAATATATTCATCCATATTTTCTTTCTCTCTCTTTCTTTCTCTCTTTCTCTCTTTCTCTTTCTGTCCCTTAAGTCTATCTGACAACACTGTAGCTTACCTGGAGCTTTGTAACTGCCTACTTTTGCCACAGGGGTGCTGGCATCAAAGGTGTGCGCCATTAACGGAGGAAGTTTTTCTTGAGGACCTACTATGTACTCACAGTATGCTATAGGCAAGATAGAAATTCTGTCCGGAACCAGTTCTTTCTCCTAAGGCTTCGGATTACAGAGGAGGGTAGGGCGGGAGGGGGAGGAGGAGGGAGAGGAGAGGGAGAGAGAAATTAGCATGTTCAGATTATAGATTTGAAAAGCAGTTTACTGTGGTAGAGAAACAGATAAAGGATAGTACATATCTTTTCCCCCCTCTGTCTCTCTTTCTCTGTGTTTGCTTTGTTCTTGGAGACAAGGTTTCCTTGTGTAGCTTTGGCTGTCCTGGAACTCCCTCCATAGACCTGGTGGCTAATGCAGGTTTTCTTAAATCTTTATTGAAACCTGGTGGTGATGTTGGCACATGCCTTTAATCCCAGCACTGTGGGAGGCAGAGGCAGTTGGATCTCTTGAGTGTTAGGTCAGCCTGGACTAGAGTGATTTCGTTTCTAAATTTCTTTCTTTAGTGAGTATCTTCATTTAAAAGATGTGAAAATCCAACACTATGGTTTTGGAAAGGCACTGTCTCATTCATTCATTGTTTCTGTTGAGGAATTATGAGTCAGGATTGCTGCTACTACATTGGGGCCAGGTTGAAGGGGACAAGTTCCAGAGTATAAAACTTGGATGTTCTGGCCGTTTAATAGGTTTATTAGAGTGACGTAATGCAAATGGCGTCATCAGAGGACGAATCTCGCACTAATGTGGCACAGTTTAGAGGAGGTTAGCTTCGAGCGAAGAGGTTGGATACTCTTTTTTTCCTAGAAGAGGACCATTTTATACAGCCCTCCATACTTTGTGTTCTTGGTTGTTTATTGCAAGGTCTCATCTATCCCAGGCTGGCCACAAGCTCAGTATATAGTAGTTGAGGATGACCTTGACTTCTGGATGCCTTCTGCTGAAACTTCTGAGCATAGGGCTGTATGCACCACTCTACATGCCTCTGTGCGCTGAGGATTGACTAGGGCTTTGTGCACAGCAGGCAAGCACTCTACATACTGAGCTACATCTTTAGCTCTCACCATTTTTAAACAATGTTTTAGATGATCTTTGGGAAAGGAAGGGTTACATACTGGCTTAGTACAGTGGTTCCCTAGCATTTTGTCCAGCATTTACAAGGCCCAGATTTAGTATCCAGCACTGAGGAGGACAAAAGGATGAAGGCGCACGCCTTTAATCTCAGCACTCGGGAGGCAGAGGCAGGTGGATTTCTGAGTTCGAGGCCAGCCTGGTCTACAAAGTGAGTTCCAGGACAGCCAGGGCTATACAGAGAAACCCTGTCTCAAAAACCAAAAAAAAAAAAACCAAAAAACATTTTCTTTGTAAAAGATAATTGCTTCTCTTGGCTCGTTTTTTTGGTTTTTTGAGACAGGGTTTCTTTGTGTAGCCCCGGCTGTCCTGGAACTCACTTTGTAGACCAGGCTGGCCTCGAATTCAGAAATCCACCTGCCTCTGCCTCCCGAGTGCTGGGATTAAAGGTGTGTGCCACCACGCCCGGCTTTATATAGATGTCTTGAATATCCTTAACACCATCCCATCAAGAGCTGAAGTATTACTTGCAAGACTTTATGCCAGAATGATGACAAAAATTAAGATTAGAATTAACTTGAAGTGGGACTGAAGTGTAGTTCAATGGTAGAGCACCTGTAAGAATGAGAATTAAAGTGAAGTATTTCCTCCAGATACTATTTTCCATTTGCACAAACTTTTAGTAAGCATCTTAAGTAAAAATAGCTTTTTATGGTCGTTATCAAGTTTTTAGCCTTCACAAATTACTCTGAAGGATTCAAAATACAGATTCTCAGAATTAATGTTTAAAGATAGACTTGTAAGGACTTGTAATTCTCTTGATATTTTTAAAATTTCAAAATTCAACCAAACAAGCAAAGATTTAATGTGTAGTTACATTAGCCATAGACTACCAAATGGAGGTTTGTGGGTGACATAGGCAAGTCGATTCTTAGTTCATATCTAGAAGGCAGACTAGTAAAGGGAATTGTGTACTTTTGTCCGTCTATTTTTTTTTTTTTTTCTAAAATAACCACTTTTTTTTTTTTTAATTTATTCCTTCTTCCGGTCAACCCCCGCTCGCTCCCGCCGGCTCTGCTCGCTCCGGCCAGCCTCACTCGCTCCCGGCCACCCCCGTACAGCCCCGCTCGTTCCAGCCGGCCCGGCTTGCTCTGATCGGCTCGCTTGCTCCGGTTGGCCCCGCTCGTTCCGGCCGTTCCCGGCCCCACTCGCTCCGGCCCCCCGCTAGCTCCGGCCGTCCCTGCATGCTTTGGCCGTCCCCGTTCGGCTCCGCTCGCTCTGGACAGCCTCACTTGCTCCGGTTGGTCTCTCCAGTCCAAGGATTCATTTCTTATTATTCTTCATAAGTACGCTGTAGCTGACTTCAGACGCACCAGAGGAGGGCGTCAGATCTTGTTACGGGTGGTTGTAAACAACCATGTGGTTGCTGGGATTTGAACTCATCACCTTCGGAAGAGCAGTCGGGTGCTCTAACCTGCTGAGCCATCTCACCAGCCCCCTTGTCCGTCTATTTTTAAATTTTCTTGCAAACCTTTAAACTTTGCTAGCTGATTGATTGTAGAATGATATTTAATTTTTGTGGTGAAGAGTTGAATACTTGTTAGTGTTAGGCACCAAAGCATTTCAAGATGGATGTAAGAATATTGAGAACTATGACTTTTACATTTGTAGAAAACATCTTTACTTTGTCACTTCCTGATTGTTTGAAAACAGGGTGATACTGTATATTCTGTGTACTCAAGAGTTGTTATTCGTGTGATGGTGTATCCCAGTGGTATTTTTGAGTTATAAAGTGCAATAGGCTTATAAAAAGCATTGACTATAGCTTACTTGAATTTTTAGCTTCTAAATTGTAGAAATCATTTTTTCTTTCATATTTTGTCTTTTTGGTTTTTGTCAAGCTGAGTTTATCTTGTTTTCTAGATTGTAATTTTGTGTCAGTGTGCAATCCATAAAGTGCCAACATGGGAAAGAAACGAACAAAAGGGAAAAGTGTTCCAGATAAGGCTTCCTCTGAATCTACAGGTATATTTCATCAATTGTTGTTAAAGCCTGTTTCTATATCTAAATTAATATATCGATGTATATTTTAATTTAATTTAATTTAATTAATTAATTTATTTTTTGTTAAGTTTACTTTTATGGGTATTGGTGCTTTTTCTTGTATGCACGTCTGCAGTGTGTGTATGAGCATTATATCTCCTGTAAGTGGAGTTAGATGGTTGTGAGACACCACATAGGCTCTGCGACTCAACTGGAAGATCAGTCAGTGCTCTGAACCATCTCTCTAGCTCCCATGAATATTTTGTAAGCAATGTATTTACAGTTATGTAATCAGAATTTTACTATTGTTAAATTTCTATTTAAATTTTTATTTAAAACCATTTTAAATGTTTGGTTTTTTTTTTTTTTTAACCTGCATGATGTATGTTAGTGCACCATTTGTGGGCAGTGCTTGTGGAGGCCAGAGAAGGTGTCAAGGCCTCTGGAATTGTAGATAGTGGTGGTTGTTGTCTGCCGTGTGGGTGCTGGGATTGAAACCACAGGTCCTTTGGAAGAGTGCCAGGTGCTCTGAACCACTGAGCTGTCTTCCCAACCCTCCCTCCCTATCTATCTATCTATCTAGCTATTATTTATACTTTTATATTTTATGTGTATGGGTCTTCTGACTGTATGTATATCTTGTGTATCCCATGCCTGTGGAGGCCAAAAGAGACTATCAAACCCTCTGAAATGAGTTATAAACATGGTTGTGAGGCGTCACGTGGGTGCTGGGGTTGGAACCCCAGGTCCTCTGGAAAGAACCGCAACTCATAACATCTGAACCATCTCTCCAGCCCTTTTCTTTTTAAGATAGGGTTTCACTGTCCCTGGCTGGCTTTTGCCCCTTAGTGCTAAAATTAATGTGTACACAACCATGCCCAGCTTAGATTTTATTACTGTATGTGTGTGTGATGTGTATTAGTGTTAAGGGGGAGTAACATCTGTGTGCCAGCTGTGAATGTGGGGCTCAGAGGATAGCTTTCAGGAGCAGCTTCTTTCCAATCCCTGTGGGTTTGGGATGAAACTCGGATCCTCAGTCTCGCACAGCATGTTGGCCCTGTTGTAGTCTTTGCTGTGTGTGTAATGGGTGCTTTGCTGGTATGTGTGGTCTTTGCACCACATGTCTGCCTGCTACCTTGGGAGGCTAGAAGAGAGCATTGGATTTCCTGGAACTGAATTTCTGTATACCCAGTTGCGAGCTGCCACGTGGGTGCTGGGAATTAAACCTGCAAGAGTAGCTAGTAGACTCTGCTGTTGGGCCATCTTTCCAGCCTTATACGCACTTTTGATATAAAGGATCATGTCTGTACATGTTATCATTTATTTAGCTAGTCTGCTACTGTTAGTTTTAGTGTTATCAGTGGATCAACAATGGTCCTCAATTGCTCAATAAAATGCTTATTTTCCTGAACCTTTACTAGTACTTGACAGTGTCAGTTATAAAACGTAGTGCTCATTTAATATTTTAAAAGATAGTTCTTGCCCCCTCTCCTATAATCTGTTTCTTTACTAGGATTCAGTGGTTTTCTGCATTACTTTACTTGTATTAATTTGATCTCTGTTTATTGGACAGGAAGCCAGTTACACTACTTGATTGGTTTCTATAACTTTAGTTTCCATCAAACAACTAGATCCTTCAGAATGGCTCCTGTACCCTTTAATCACTTGTCCAGAGCCTGATTTCCAGTCTCAAGTGGGGCTGTCTTTTGAGTATATTGTATGGCTCCACCATTTACAGAGATAGAACACATTTTTACACACTTTTATATGGGATTGGTCTTTTTTGTTTGCCCTGTCTGTCCATCTGTCTATCCGTCTGTCCATCCATCCATCCATCCATCCATCCATCCATCCATCCATCATCTGTCTATCTTAGGGCCCTTTTATGTAATTTTTGCTGGCCTATAACTCCACGTGTAGACTATGGTGGCCTGAACCTACCAGGAAGCCACTTGCCTCTGCCTCCTCAGTGCTGGGGTTAGAAGGTGTGCATCCTCAGCCTGGCTGGCTGCCTTTTACTATTCAAGGACATGGTCTTAGTGTGAGTTATGAGTCCAGGTTCTGACATAGTCATTCAGTAGTTATTTGCTTTTACATACTAACCTTAGATTTCTCATTTGTCATTAGGATTAGTATTGTCTTCCTTCTAGGTGGGTTAAATGAGAAGAATATATTTAAAACAGTTTATAGGATGTGTGCAATCAATATCAGAGACTTTGATACTGGAAATGTCTTTCAGAACTTTACCTCATCTACCTCTTGAAAGTTTTGCATCGTTAAAATTTTTTCCTAATAGATGGTTAATTTGAGAAGTTCTTATTCATTGCCTTAGCTTCTGCTCCTGGTGGAATGTGAGCTGCTCAAGAAGGATGAGGTGTGAGTAGGGAACTTTTAGGTTCTCTGAGAACTAGCATAGTGTCTGTAGTGTGTGTTACAGAAGGAATGGAGAGCTTCTTTTCCTGTCCTTCAAAGATTTAAAAATAGATGTATGATAAAAGGCCTTTCCCCAGTACCACAGAGAAAACCAGGAGCTGGGAAGGTGCTGCTGCTTCTACTGACATTCCTGTCTCCTTGGGACGGATGTTTCTGAGGGCAGAGAGCTCAGCTGATAGAACCCTACCCTGCCGCAATCACACACAGGCATCCTTCTCAAAGAGTCTCAGAATATTCAAATGTCAGGCAGGGTGATGAGTGTTCTGATAGTCTGAAAGCTAATTTAATATTGAAATTTGGATACAGTCAATAGTAACAATAAAAAGACAAATTTAATCTTATGTATTGCTTTTTTTTTTTTTTTAATTTTCAATAGAACCAATGTGCAGACACCTTAGAAAAGGGTTGGAACAAGGTAATTTGAAAAAAGCTTTAGTAAATGTGGAATGGAATATCTGCCAAGACTGTAAGACTGACAATAAAGTGAAAGATAAACCTGAGGAAGAAGCAGAAGACCCTTCAGTTTGGCTGTGTCTTAAATGTGGTCATCAGGTATGCTCAGATTGAATAAACCAAGACCGTAGGAAGCTCTGGGTGAGTCTGTGCAAACGCCAGCGGTCATACGGCATGCTCTCTAGTCAGCCGATTCTAAGACTGAAATTTTATGTTGGTGTTTTGGGAGGGTTCTCTGAGGTACCATGATTGTAACAGCGAAGGAATAGGAATAGGCAGAGGGACGAAACAGCTCCAACAGAGCTGACTCTGTAGGTTGTAGAGTGACTGTGGCCCTTCACATGTGTCCTGAATAAAGGAAAGGGGCTAGGTCTTTGTGCCTGTGTACACAGGTCCTACTCCTGGAGAGAGATTGTAATCTGCAAGGCAGCTCCCTCCCTCCCTCCCTCCCCCCTCTCTCTTTCTTTCTTTCTTTCTTTCTTTCTTTCTTTCTTTCTTTCTTTCTTTCTTTCTTTCTTTCTTTCTTTCTTTCTTTCTTTCTTTTTGTGATTTTTCGAGACAGGGTTTCTCTGTATAGCCCTGGCTGTCCTAGAACTCACTTTGTAGACTAGGCTTTCCTCGAACTCAGAAATCCGCCTGCCTCTGCCTCCCGAGTGCTGGGATTAAAGGCATGTGCCACCACACCCGGCCCCCTTTCTTTCATTGGGGATAATTCTGTGGCTAGGTGGTTGGGTTGCTACCATCGTCAAGCTACATTTCAGGCAGCTGAGAGATATGACTACATTGATCTTAGGACCTGATCAGGAGTCTGGCGAGTACATCTCATTACCTACTGTGTGTCATCAGCCTACTGGGACAGTTGACATACTAAGCTCAGGTCCTTGGTCACCGTTAAATGGTGGCGTGTTGGTTTATGTCTGTCTATCTATTATCTGTCTGTGTGTCTATCTGTCTATCATCTATCCATCTGTCTGTCTAGCTTTCTCTTCTGAGATAGGGACCCAATATGTAGCTTTGGCTGGCCTGGAACTAACTATACAGAACTGGCTGGCCTTAAACTCAGAGATCTGACAGCCTTGGCCTCTTCAGTGCTGGGATTAAAGGCTGTGAGTCACCATATCTAACTGGTGGTGAGTCTGTTGGGAAACTGGACTGTCAGTCTTACCATGAATCTACCAGATAAGACGACAACTAATTTTTGAAAAAAATTTTTAAGATTTATTTTTAATTACGTGTATTGTGTGTATCTGTGGTAGATTGTGTGTGCACCTGAATGCAGGTGTTTATGGAGGCCAGAAAAGGTTGTCACATCCCTTGGAACTGGTAGTACAGGCACTTGTGAGCCACCAGATATGTCTTCTGGAACTGAGCTGGAAGGCAGTATGTGCCCCTTTTTGCTCAGCCATCTGTCAAGCCCATTCCTCCATTATTTAAAAGTTGAAATTACATGAAAATAATTACAGATTCAAATGTTATTACAGTCCTTAAAATTTACACACATAGTCTTACACAATTTGTTCTCCCAGTGGTAGTATTTTTAAAAATTGATGCAGTTTCATGGCTAGACTTTTGACATTGATATAATTAATCACTTACATCTCCAGTCTTCCTTCTAGGTATATATATATATATATATATATATGGAGTCTGTGTGGTATGTGGGGTGTCTATGGTACATGTGTGGTGTCTGTGGGGTGTTGTTTGTGGAGTGTCTGTGGTATGTGTGGGGGATGTGGGGTAGGGTGTGTGGTGTGTGTGTGTGTTTAGTTTGTGTGGGGTGTGTGTGGGATGTGGTGTGTGGGGTGTGGGGTGTGTGTGTGTGTGTGTGTGTGTGTGTGGTATGTGTGTTTGTGTGGGGTGTGTGTAGGATGTGTGTGGGGTGTGTGTGTGGGGGTGTGTGGGGGTGTGTGTGTGGCATGTGTGTTTAGTTTGTGTGGGGTGTGTATAGGATGTGTGTGGGGTGTGTGTGTGAGGGGTGAGTGTGGTGTGTGTGTGTTGGGTGTGTGTGGGGTATGTATGGGATATGTGTGTGTGTGTGGTATGTGTTTAGTTTGTGTGGTGTGTGTGTAGGATGTGTGTGTGGGGTGTGTGTGGGGTGTGTGTGAGGGATGTGTGTGAGGGATGTGTGTGGTGTGTGTGTGTGGTATGTGTGGGTGTGTGTGGGGTGTTGTGAGGGGTGTGTGTGGGGGTGTGTGTGTCTGTGTGGTGTGCCATTTTTTCAGTGTTTCACAGCTAAAGTACAGATGCTGTCAGTATCACACGTGTATATGCTACAGATGCTGTCAGTATCACACGTGTATATGCTGCAGATGCTGTCTGTCAGTATCACACGTGTATATGCTACAGATGCTGTCAGTATCACGCGTGTATATGCTGTATTGATCTTGTCTAGTTGTTTCCACAGTCCCACTAGCACCCTTCTTGGCATCCCAAAATTCTGGACATTTTTTTTTTTTTTTTTTTTGGTTTTTCGAGACAGGGTTTCTCTGTATAGCCCTGGCTGTCCTGGAACTCACTTGGTAGACCAGGCTGGCCTCGAACTCAGAAATCCGCCTGCCTCTGCCTCCCGAGTGCTGGGATTAAAGGCGTGCGCCACCACGCCCGGCTGGACATTTTTTATGGAGAGGATATAGTTGGTTTTTTTTGTTTTGTTTTGTTTTGTTTTTTTGTAAGTGGATAAAACTTCAGCTGCTTGGGGAGGTAGCCTTTAAGCAAGGCCCGTGGATGGGGTTTGTTCAGGTGCCAGGGATGGTGAAGATTCTAAAACTAATGGAGTAGCATGAACCAACTTCTGCAGCTGTGAAAGCACTGAGTCCGTTTTATCCAAGTAAGAGAACATGGGAGTGAACTGGAAAGGGGGGTGCTACACTTGGGGGTTGTTGTACAGGAGTTTAAAAGAACAAGTCATATTTTTGAGTGGTCAGTACTTAAAAAGACTATCATTTTTTAGGAACAGTAAGCTGAAAAAGATGCATGTGACGGAAGAAGCTGAAGAGAGCCTTTTCAGAGGCTTCTGTGGGGCAGAGGAGATCTGAGTGATGTGGCTTGATTGGAGTGTGGGGGTGTGTGCAGTGGGGACAGACCAGCCCTTGTTGCACAAGGCGAATGTCCTACCACTCTGTTGATCTGTTTTAATGAGGACTGGAAAGTACAAGTAGTTGAAAAGGAAGAATAATTTTAGTGCTAAAATGCCCTTTTCCGTAAATATTCTTAGATATTTAAGTTTCAAAAAAAATCCAAACTCTGTAGAGTCTATTTTTTATATCTGTATTTATTTCATGTGTACATGTGTGTGTATTAGCAAGGGAGGAATCATGCCCAGATGTGCCACAGTCGAGGTCAGAAGACAGAAGGAATGTGTTCTCTCTAGTAGGTCCTGGGGAAGCCAAGTCCCTGGACAGCTAGCTATCTTTTTGAAATTGTAAGGATGACAGAGTTCTTGAAGCACTCTGTCTTCACGATGGTTATAAGTTAGTTTGGTTCTGGCTTTGAGGCTGTGGTCGTTGCTCCCCAGGGCTGTGGCCGAGACTCTCAGGAGCAGCATGCCTTGAAGCACTACACAACCCCGAGATCCGAGCCTCACTGTCTGGTGCTTAGCTTGGACAACTGGAGCGTCTGGTGAGCTTCAACTCCCTTTCCTGTTGACTAGAGATGATTTGAAATGCCGGAGAATGAATCTGCGGAAAGTGTAAAGAGCAAGAAGAGTAAACTTGTACATGTGTGTCATGTAAACTTGAACATGTGTGTCATGCAAACTTGTACATGTGTGTTATGTAAACTTGTACATGTGTGTCATGCAAACTTGTTCATGTGTGTCATGTAAACTTGTACATGTGTGTCATGTAGTACTGCGTGGCAGAAAACCGAGCACAGGAAGGTGTGGGGACTAGCACCTCCTTGTGTCTTTCCTTGTGGAATTGGTTTTAGTTTAAAGATAGGGACAGGAAGTACACATTTCAAATACATGGGAATATAGTAAAAGAATAATGAATTTCTACAAAACCATTGTCAGACCATTTATGATGTTGTATCTTCTAAATTGTAATATTATTAACTGTCTTTGCAGCAATATTCCTCTGAGTATCATCTGTCACTTGTCAGTTTTGTTAATTTTATTGGCCTTGGCCTGTAGTTTACATGATGTGTGCACAAGACTGTATACTCCATCCATATTGGAGTGGATGTTGTGTCTGCGGAGGCCCAGCACTGCCTCCCAGCAGTTGCTAACACCTTGCTGTGTGAGACCTTTCCTCCCTGGAGGGGAGCTTTGCTGGCTGGCTGGCTGGCTGGTTGGTTGGTTTGGCTAGCTAGCCAGGGGCCTCCACTGGATAATACTGGAATTACAGGTAAGTGTAGGTATATATAGGGCATCAGACCCAGATTCCCATGTTCTGTAGCAAGTGCTCGTATACACTGAGCCATCCCCCAAGTCCAGAAAAGACTTAACTGGACTAAGGTGTGAGAACACTTGCCTAGCATGCATGAGACTTTGTGTTCCGTTCCTAGAACCTTATATAGGGAAAAAAATGACAAAAATCACGTTTTAATTTTAATGATGTTCCCTGTGTTTGGAATTTCCATTCTACTTATGTGTAGCTGTAATTGTGGTGAATTTTATTAATAAACCAGACTTAAAGTGTGTTTAGTTGTACTATAAAACACATTTTAAGACTTATTTTTATTTTAAACTCTGTATATGTCTGGGTGTAGATTTAGTTCATAAGTGCAGGTAGCTGCGGTTATAGGATTCTCAGAGTTAGAGTTATAGGTCCTGGGGACCAGACTTGGGTCTTCTGGAAAAACAGTACATGTTTATAACTACTGAGCTGTCTCCAGCTCTCACAAAAACTGTTCTTTATTTTCAGTTTCTCTCTACAATTTTAGATTATTAAGTGTGTGGTGTGTTTGTGTGTACATGTATGTGCGCATATGTTGTGCAGGATTGCCATAGTGCATGTGTGGAAAATCAGTTCTCTCCTCCACTGGGTTCTGGGGGTTGGAGTCAGGTTGCCGGATTTTGAAGCAAACACTTCTATCCACCGAGCCGTTGCCAGCCCTACTTCCATTGTTTTTAGTAGAGTAAATTGACAATTATGATTTGTCCCTCTCCCTTGTAGTCGTCAGTGTGTCGATTGTCTTCTCTGGTTATAGGTGCTACAAGTGTGATGAGGAAGTCAAGTACTGTAGCTCAAACCGACTGGGCCAGGTGGTGGATTATGTTAGAAAACAAGCTGGCGTAACAACTTCAAAACCAGGTAAAAAAAAAAAAACCCAAACCAAACCAATATGTTTCTTACTAGATATAACAAGGTTNAGAGAGAGAGAGAGAGAGAATTAGGATTCTCTTTTTCTGTTTTTCTTTTATATTGCAAATATATTTTTTAATACAATATATTCTGATTATCGTTTCTCCACTCCCAACCCTCAACCCCTCTCAGATTCTCTTCCTATCTCCTCCCATACAAATCTGCACCCTTTCTCTATCCCTAGAAAACAAACTAGAATCAAAAGAAGAAGACTAAGATATAAGACAAAAACAAACTGGAATAGGACAAAGCAAACAAACACAAAATCTAGCCAAAGGACAAGCACAACAACCACAGATAGATGCAGAAACACACATGCCCGCACACACAGAAACTAGAAATCATAGTGAATACTGCAAGTGCGGGAGGGAAGGCTCTCATAAGCATTAGAAGACAACCTTCAGAAGTATGATTTTGTGTTGGTCATCTACTGCTGAGCATGGGGCCTGTCTTTTTGTTTCCCCAGTGAGGCTGATTTTTCATTTTCTTTCTTTCTTTCTTTCTTTCTTTCTTTCTTTCTTTCTTTCTTTCTTTCTTTCTTTCTTTTTGTTGTTGTTGTTGTTGTTGTTGTTGTTGTTGTTGTTGTTTTGTTTTTCAAGACAGGGTTTCTCTGAATAGCCCTGGCTGTCCTGGAACTCACTCTGTAGACCAGGCTGGCCTTGAACTCAGAAATCCGCCTGCCTCTGCCTCCGAGTGCTGGGATCAAAGGCGTGCATCACCACGCCCACCTGATTTTTCATTTTCAAATGGTTACCAATTGGAGCTAGCTTCTGGGTTAAGGTTTGGGTCATGTGCCTACTTCTACTATGGGAACTGAGACCCCATCTGCTGCAGACCTTTCCAAGCCCTGTGCTCTGGAATCTCAGGAGATTTGGGTGCCTGGGCTTTGAGACTCTGTCAGGTGTGGCCACTTTGGCTGCTAAGTAGAAAGTGTTTGTAGATATTGGAATTGGGAGGCGCTAACAAGGAAAGATACTGAGAGGGTCCACAAGAGGGAGGAAAGCTGGGTGTGCTATGAAGGTCTGCATGGTCCCCTGGGAGTGGGGGAAGAGAGAAAGGAGAGACCACAGCAGATTGTTTGCTACAAAGCTGGGGACAAGATGGAATTGGGATTTGAAACGGAAAGACAGCTTGGAGAGTGAAGAGCTCCTACCTGATTCCTGGACTGTCTTGTCCAGTGGATTTCCAGAGAGTGCCTCCTGCTATTGTCAGGTTAAGACGGAGGGATGGGGTGAGGGAGGAAAGCTGTAGATCTGCCCAGGCCCCTGGGAATAGAGGCGGACAGGAAAGAGGCCACAGCAGATGGTCTACAAAGCTGGGGGTGAGATTGGGAGATGGCAGTGGAGGACTGGAAGGTGAGTGAGGATTGCTTACCTCATGTCTTGGCCTGTGTGGGCAGCAGGTTTTGTGGAATGTCTATACAGACTTAACTATACTATAGTGTGATATATTCCTAATAGAGAAAATTCAGTCCATCTGTTAAATAAAATGAGCATACACACACACTGAATTTTAGACAAAGGTATTTTGTTTTGGAGACTGGTCTTTTCTAGCCCTTACTACACACAAGCCTGGAAGTCATATAACTCTGGCTGCCTATGCCTCCCAAATGCTAGGATTAAAGGCATGTGCCACCATGGCAGCCTGGAGATAGGGTTTTCTGTAGCCATTACTGATCTTACATGTTCAGTTCCTTCCGTGACTCGAAAACTAGAAGGACAGAAATGGAGAGTTCATTACCCGAATGTCTGTATGTGATAGCGAGAAGCCAAAATACTCCACGATCCTTAGTTTGGGATACGTATTAAATACGATCCGTCCGTAGACAGACAGACAGATGGATAGATGGATGGACGGATGGATGGGATGGATGGATAGATCGTTAGGGTTTTCAAGACTGGGTTTCTATGTGTAGCCCTGGCCGTCCTAGAACTAGCTCTGGCCTCAAACTCACAGAAACCTACTGGTCTTTGCCTTCTGAGTGCTGGGATTAAAGTGTGTGCCACTACCCCCTGGCATTTGGCATTTGTGACATTTTCTAATGGTCAGATTCTTAGCTACCTCCTGAGAATGAAATGGCGTTGTGTACAGTGTTTGCTCTAAGCTTATCTAGTTACTTATGTTGAGAGGTACCTTTTTCAAGCCAGGTTTTTACTGATGTCAGAATTGATTTTTGGTCAGTAGAGTTTATTTAAATACATTATGCTCTCATTTTCTGTGCTCTAATTCTACGCGGTAAGATTCATTTATGTATAGGAATATTTATGTAATAAATGGAAGATTTTATATCAGAGCCTATACTACTTTTACACTTGTCAAACTTGCATATATTATCAGCTCTGAATGTTTATCACTTCTGTGAGCCAATAATCGATACTAGTTAAAATGAAAAATTTTATTGTGTTTTATAAATGTCACTTAACATTTGGCATGGGCATATTCTGTACTTTGCCAAACCCTCTTTTTCTCCTTTTTAAAGCTGAGAATGGACACATTGAGCTTGAAAATAAAAAATTGGAGAAAGAGAGTAAAAATGAACAAGAGAGAGAGAAATCGGAAAACCTGGCTAAAGAAACTGTTCCCATGGACTCTGCTTCCCAGATAACAGTGAAAGGACTCAGTAATTTGGGGAATACTTGTTTCTTCAACGCAGTTATGCAGGTAACAAAGTGATCTCCTCCCCTGAGCTCTGACACTCAGTGTTGGTTTGTATCTTCCCTGTGTGAATTCTGTATTCAACAAGTGTTTACCACATGCAATAAAACACTGGCAAGCACTGGTGGTAACAGAGTGTCAGACAGTCGTGGCCCTGCTTTCATGAGGCATGAGTTTGCATCAGGGAAACACAGGGTAACCTGGTTCAGAAAGCAGTGTGGAGTTGGGGTGGTAGCAAGTGGTGAGAGTTATTGCCTGTTGCCGGGATGGGGAAGAGGCGCTATTCCACCCTCGTTCTACCGGGAGGATGCAGCTCTGAAGTGCTGTGTGCTCAGACCTGATAACAGGAGCTGTGGGGCATGCGGAGAAGCGTGCTGTGGGCTTTCCTCTCCTAGGTAGAGATCTCGGACAGGGCAGTGTTGCTTTCAGGTCTCTGTTTTGGTAGAGGAAGCATTCAGTGTTTGAATGGCTCGATGATACAGTTACCCCTTTGTTTCCATCCTGCTTTGTAGAACTTGTCACAAACGCCAGTGCTTAGAGAACTACTAAAAGAAGTGAAGATGTCTGGAACGATTATAAAAATAGAGCCACCTGATCTGGCACTAACAGTATGTATTTGATGTGACTTTACATTTTTATTTTTGAGAGAGGGCTTCATGATATACCTCTGTCCTGCAGTTCGCTGGGTAAACCAGGCTGGCCTTGAATTTAGAGACCCACTGCTCTGCCTTATGAGTACTGGGATTAAAGGCACATGCCAGTATACCCATCTCCTTATTCTGTATAAGATAGGTTCTTGCTATAGCCCTGGCTGACCTAACAGTTCCTTTGTACCTGAGTTTGACCTCATGTCGAGGTGTACCTCACCATGCTGAGCCAGATTTTTAAAAGAACTGACCCAGAAAGGTTTCTCTGTAGTTAGTCTTGCTTCCAAGCCTGGTGATGGAAGTTCAGTCCATGTGAATCTCATGGTGGAAGATGAGAACTGACTTCCCAGATTCTTTTTTTTCGTGACTTCCACACTTGTCACAGCATAGCATGTATACATACTTCAATATACAAAAAAATGTAAAAATTGTTTTGTAAGTATCTTCTTTATAAATATACATATTCCAAATAAGTTATTTTGAGGAATTAAAACTTGTCTCTACCTTCTTGTTTGGTTTTATTTCAGTCTAAGTTAAATAATTTAGAAATGCTTTAGGACTAATAGCTGTTACAAGAACATGAACTTTATGTTTACTAACATTTGCCATGTTTTTGTTTTCTGTTTTCTCTCGTGTTTTGTGTTCTGCATTGGGAATGATGGTAACTGTGAAGCTGGAGGCCTGCACTATTGATTTTAAACATCTTTCCCTGCGACTCAAGTGCTGTGTAGCCAAATACATTTGACTTTATCCATTGTTGTTAGATAGGTTTTGCTTTTGCTTTCCCAATTCTTAGGTAATAAGGTCCTAGCCATTTCAAACTAAAATAAACTTCAATTTCCCTTTTATAATTTTTATTTAAATTTGTGTGGGGCATGTGTGTGTAGCTGTGACATGGTGTACATATAGAGGTCAGAAGAAAACTTCATGGGCTGGATTCTTACCTTCCACATTTATGGAGTTCTGGGGATTGAACTCAGGTGTCAGCGAGGACTTTAACCACTGAGCTTTTAGCTGGCCCAGAGCTGAAGTTTTGAACAGAAAGGATCCGTATCTCTTGATGTACATTTGGATGTTTACATTGGTCAGCTCTGTCACTATGATCGGCTTGTCACGTGTCGGTTAGACTAGCGTTATCTTTATTCCCATTTGCAGGAACCTTTAGAAGTAGACCTTGAGCCTCCAGGTCCTCTTACTTTAGCCATGAGCCAGTTTCTTCGTGAGATGCAAGAGAACAAACAGCGAGTTGTGACACCTAAAGAGCTCTTTTCTCAGGTCTGTAAAAAGTGAGTATCTGCTTGCTTGTGCTTTCAGTCGTCAGGGAGATGCTGGGAAAGGTTTACGATCAATAGCATCAGAACCAACTGCATCAGCATGTTCAGGCTTTGTGTGACAATTAAGTCTGCCTAGGCTGTTCTTAGAGCAGACACAGTTTTGAGAAAACTCTGACACTGTTACTTTAAGACTTTAGTCTAGTAGACTCATCCTGCTTTTCTGTGTTTTTTCCTTAGAGCAACACGTTTTAAAGGGTACCAGCAACAAGACAGCCAGGAGCTGCTTCGCTACCTACTGGATGGGATGAGAGCGGAAGAACACCAAGTTAGCATACTCTGAGAATCTTGTTTGTAATCTCATGGGCTAACTTGCCGTTTCCTACCAGTCCCAGAGGCCGTTGTGCTTTTAAACACTTACTTACACGAGGCTTTCCAGCCAATATGCTTCTTCATTTGGGACAAGTGAGCAGGATTGGAATGATTCTCTTAAATAGAGATTTTTTTTTTTGTTGTTGTTAGTGCAGCAGTGCCATCTTTAAGGACTCTGTGACACTCCACTCCATGAGGAGAGATGCAGAGCGCTGGAAACCATTTCTCCCCAGACAGTCCTTGTTGCAGTGTACTCGTCCTGAGTATGGCTTAACACAAGGGCTGAGTCTGGGAAGTATTTTCACTTTAGTAAGAGTCAGGAGATGCATTTTTAAACTAAACCCTTTTGTTAATTACCAGGCTATATAGTGCATTTTGGAGGTATGAGTTAAATTAATTACACTAGTAACAGTATTAATAACTCACTTAATTTTCCATTTAAACCAGGCAGTTCTGTGTTTCATATGAACTACCTTTTGTAGTTCTTGCAGCCATCCTATGCGTAGACTGTTCTATTCCTCCGTAGGCTGGTGTAGAGATGTCTCATCCTTAATTCAGGTCACTCAGTAATGACACAGCAGTAAGTAAGTGTTGGGGCTGGTTCTTCTAGCTGCAGCATAGCCTCACTAGCACTGAGTATCTCAGTGTTCTCCTGAAGTGGTGGTGTGTCCTAAAAAGTGGTGCTGAATAGCTTTAAGGTCTTGAAATGCTAAGACCATCCCTGTATTCAGAAATTTGCTCTGTAGGCTTCATAGGCCTAGGTTTCCTTCAGCTCCGTGAATCAATCTTGACAATGTGATTATCTCAGTAAATCTGTGGAGTTACATCTTACTCCTTTCTTTAATTTATTACATATTTTCTAAGGAAAATAACTTTACAATTTAATAGAACATATATATTCATTTTATTATTTTAGAGAGTGAGTAAAGGAATTCTTAAAGCATTTGGTAATTCTACTGAAAAATTGGATGAAGAAGTAAAAAATAAAGTTAAAGGTAATGTCTGATTTTTTGAATTAAAACGCTATAGTTGAATTCTTCTGTACCTTAGGACAAAATTACTGGCACATATATTTCAAACCCAGAATTAATTTAAATACAATTTACCCATGTTATCATTGAGTTTCAAAAATCAATTAGTTCTCAGCGGTAAATATTTTGGAAAAGCTTAGCTTGTGATATATCCTTTTAATGCATTAATATATTAAGATCTATAAAGATAGAATTAAGATAGCATCACAATTTTATTTTTCTGAAAATAATTTTTCTAATTGACAGACAGTAAGTGAATGACACTAATTTGACTTATCCATAGCTGGTTATTAATCATTAAGCTGTCTTAGCTCTTGTGTGTTGTTTAAAGATTTAGGATACTCTAGCTCAGGCTGGTCCAGAACTCACAGATCTTTCTGCTTTGGCCTCTTGAGTGCTGGAATTACAGCCATGAGCCACTACACTTGGCTTTTTCCACAGAATTTAATATGATGGTGGGATTCTCCTGCATGCTTTCCTATAAAGTCATAACTACTTATGTGTAACTGCTGAGCATTTGACACAGGACTGATGAAACACAAGAACTACGTTTGATTTTTATTTAAGTTTTGTAAAATGTTAGCGGTCCCAGTGACCAAGGGTTCCAGTATTAAAGCTTAGGTCCCAGTTACCTCCTAACAGCTGTGTCTCCTCAGCTTGCCATAGAGTCTGCCTGGTAACAAACCGGTGCCTCTGGCTTCTGCATGTGGGCAAAGACCACTTGAGTAATGTTTATATACTTCATGTATTTTGAAAATTACATGACTAGATAATACTCTCTGACTTTAAACATGTCAAAAGTATTAATAGGACTGTAGAAAGTCAAATGGAACATTTTGCCTCATAGTTCCCTGGGGTTTTGTATTGTTTTGTTTTAAGTATAAAAACGTTCATTTTCAGAGCTCATAGACCAAGTTCTGGCTATTCTTCTGTTAGACTGCAATCTCCTAACAGTACTGGTTGTCTTCAGATGTTAGCACTGGAACAAGGACTGATAGATAGGACTGACTAGCAGAGTCTGACCTTGTTGTTTCTGATCATGATAACATTCCACTGAGTGGAAGTTTGCTTCCTATTAATAGACAGGAAGACACACACACACACACACACACACACACACACACACACGCACGCACACACGCACACAAGCACACACATGTGCACACGGACACATATTATTTATAAAAAGATAATTGTGTTAATTTTGTTCTCAGTGGTGGACTATATATTGTTAACTCCCACAACTTACAAATGTAACACTGGTAATTATGAAGAAAGGAAAAACTTTTAGGGACAGGAAATTAAGAATGAAAATTTAGATAAGTTGTTTAAACTTTTCCCAGTTAACTTGAAGAAATGATTGTAATTTTTTTGTTGTTATAGATTATGAAAAGAAAAGGACAATCCCAAGTTTTGTGGACCGCATCTTTGGTGGCGAGCTGACTAGTACCATCATGTGTGAGGAATGCAGGACTGTAAGTGGGTGTCGTGGGTGGGCTTGGACACTGAGGACGGACAGACAAGTCTAACTAAAGCAGGAGCGAGGAGCGTGCCTCTGCCGGGGTTATTTAATTATTGACTACTAGAGTGGTATTGTTGGTTGGTCTTGAGATGAAGTCTTGCTCTGTAGCCCAGGCTGGCTGGGAACTCAACACAGTTATCCAGCCTCAACCTCTGAGGGCTGGCATTCTAAGTATGGACCTCCATTCCCAGCCCTCATATGATAGTCCTTTTTGATATGTATGGTTACTCACTGTAAATATATTTATTATCCTTACAATCTTTAATAAATTGCAATAACTTTAAATTCTTCCCCCAACTCAAGGTCTTCAACGTTCTATAATTTTATTTCAAAAATTCTTTTTTTTCCAAAGATTTATTTATTTATTTTATGTATGTGAGTACACTGTAACTTTCTTTAGACACACCAGAAGTGGGCATCTGTAATGGGCAGATCCCATTACAGATGGTTGTGAGCCACCATGTGGGTGCTGGGAATTGAACTCAGGAGCTCTGTAAGAGCAGCCAATGCTCTTAACCACCCCCTTCAAAGTTTCTTAATCTTTTGCTTATTAAATGCCACCTTCTACCCTTCATCCTTGGGTGGTGAGAGAGGAATCCTAATAGGTAATGCTTAATGTGAATGTCTTTCTCTGCTGGATGGGAATAATCTGATAGTAAGATTTACCATACTTTTTTTTTCCTTTTCCATTGCCTCTGGTTGGCTAAGGTCTCCTTGGTGCATGAGTCTTTCCTTGATTTGTCTCTTCCAGTTTTAGATGATCAGGTAAGTATTACTTTATCAAACAAGACTGATTTCCTTTTGTGTTTATTTTGTCTTTGTAGGATTTTATGAGGAACATCTTTTAAGGATCCATTGAGAAATTTCCCAGTGTTTACTAGAGATGGAATCATGTTTAGGATTTGAAAAGAAAAAGGGCTCTGTTCTTTACTTGAAAGCTGTGTCTAGGATTCTTTGTAGGTATTATCTTGATAGGATTACATATAGGGGAGTATTTTTTCCTATTAAAATCATTGTTTTCTGTATTTAAAGCTTACCACAAGTCCCTTGTAGTCTTTAGAAATGATTATCTCAGTTTATGCCATATAAATTTGGTTTCTTTTAAGTTGCTGTAAGATACAAGCTGCTGGGTGTGGTTTCCTGTGACTTTACTCTCCACTCTGGGGAGGCACAGCTTAGCAAACTTCTGAATTTAAAGTTGGGTTGGTCTATATAGGAAGTTGCAGGCCAACACAGGTGACACCAGTGAGCACCCAACTTCTAAACAAGGGAATGAATAGGGAATAAGTCACTATTTAAGTTTGTATGAATTAGGAGCCCATGGCTCTATTGCTTAAAGTAATTTAAAGTCTTACCAAACTAACTTTACATTCCCTAAAACTATCATTCACATGCAGAAAAAGACAAAAATAAAGAGGAATTCTGTGGTGTGATATAGAAACCACTTACACAAGTGCATTTACAAAAGGACATATATACTATGGCATGCACCCAGTAACATTCACTACATTCCTTTCTAATATACTTACATATAACACTGACTTTTTGTGTATATAGGTATATTTGTGTAGGGGTATGTGCAACTGACTGTAAGGTGGCTTTGAAACCATGGAGGAGTTAGAGCTATGGATGGTTCTGAGTCACTTGACATGGTGCTCCTTATAACTGCTGAGCCAGCTCTTCACCCCATGGCCTTACTGCTGTTTTGTTTCATATTTCCTCAGCCTGTGATGATTGTTGTTGTTTGAGACAGAATGTCTGTATGTAAAAGTCCTAGTTGTCCTGGACTCGCTCTGTAGACAGGCAGACCTCTAACTCAGAGATCTGCTTGCCTCTGCCTCATGAGTATTGACATTAAAGGGGTGTGTCACCATGCCTGACCTTTATATAACTTTTTATATATTGTGGGAATTAAAAATAAGGGAGTAAGCCAGGCGTGGTGGTGCACGCTTTTAATCCCAGCACTCGGGAGGCAGAGGCAGGCGGATTTCTGAGTTCGAGGCCAGCCTGGTCTACAGAGTGAGTTCCAGGACAGCCAGGGCTACACAGAGAAACCCTGTCTTGGAAAAAAAAAAAACCCAATAAATAAATAAATAAATAAATAAATAAATAAATAAATAAGGGAGCAAATAGCATTAGGCAACATGGATTTTCTTTGTCCAAGTAGTAGTGTTAATATTTTGCTTTTCTCCATATTTTAAGAGTGCTAAGAAAAGTATAAATGATAAAAATGTGAAAAAGACAATAGAGGAAGAAGATAAAGATAGTGAGGAAGAGAAAGATGACAGCTACATGAAAACAAGGAGTGATCTTCCCTCAGGGACAAGCAAGCACCTACAGAAAAAGGCAAAGAAGCAGGCCAAAAAGCAGGCCAAGGTAGGTGGTACCCACGGGCCATTATGCTTTGTCTATAGTTACATTTATTTATTTTATGTATGTGAGTACACTCTAACTGTGTAGATGGTTATGAGCCTTCAGGTGGTTGTTGGGAATTGAATTTTAGAACCTCTACTTGCTCTGGTCGGCCCCACTCATTCAGTTCCTGTTCATTCCAACTCAAAGATTTATTATTATAAATAGGTACACTGTAGCTAACTTCAGACGCACCAGAAGAAGGCATCAGATCTCATTATGGGTGGTTGTGAGCCACCATGTGGTTGCTGGAATTTGAACTCAGAACCAACCTACCTTCCTTCCTTCCTTCCTTCCTTCCTTCCTTCCTTCCTTCCTTCCTTCCTTCCTTCTCTCCCTTCCCTTTCCTTCCCTTCCCTTCCCTTCCCTTCCCTTCCCTTCCCTTCCCTTCCCTTCCCTTCCCTTCCCTTCCCTTCCCATTTATTTTATTATATGTAAGTACACTGTAGCTGTCTTCAGACACTCCAGAAGAGGGCAACAGATCCCATTACAGATGGTTGTGAGCCACCAAATGGTTGCTGGGATTTGAACTCGGAAGCTTTGGAAGAGCAGTCAGTGCTCTTAACTGCTGAGCCAATTCTCCAGGCCCAAGCAGCTGCATACTTAACTGAGCTGTTTCCCTAGACCTATATATAATTTGTTCTTTTTTTTTTTAAGATTTATTTATTTATTAATTATATTTAAGTACACTGTAGCTGACTTCAGACACTCCAGAAGAGAGCATCAGGTCTCGTTACGGATGGTTGTGAGCCACCATGTGGTTGCTGGGATTTGAACTCAGGACCTTTGGAAGAGCAGTCGGTGCTCTTACCCATATAATTTGTTCTTATTTGCTCCTGTCTGTACCGGCAGAAATGTGAATTCAATAGGAATTTTTTTACTAGCCTTGTGCATGCGGTTTCTTTGCTTCTTTGTTAAAATTGAGCCATTTTTCCCTTTCAGAACTCTCATCTATCCTGTAGCCAAGGCAGTCTTGGAGTGTCCTTTTGTGGTTGTTTTATTGAGACCCCTGTTAATAATCAGTAATTACAACTTGTAGATACATCTTTCTGCAGGTGCCATGCTTTCTAATTACTGTGACAATATACCGTGAACAAATTCTAGACGGTGTGAGTCCAGATGGCAAACAAAACAACGCAGAACTCGCCTCTTCATTTTGTTTTGCTTTTCCAGACAGGGTTTCTCTATGTAGCCATAGCTGTCCTGGAACTCACTCTGTAGACCAGGCTGTCCTTGAACTCACAGAGATATGCCTGCTTCTCCTGAGTACTGGGATTAAAGGGTGCAGCAGCGCCGCCAAGCCCAGAGCTATGCATGCAGCAGAGGAAGCACCCCAGGAATGGTATAGACTTTGAAGCCCTCAGTGTCTGCCTCAGTAATGTAACTCCTGCATGGCCACGCCCCACTCGCCTGGACCTGTGGGGCCATTCTCTTTCAGACCACCACTTTGTCTAATACTGGCTGCTCAGGTCTAAATCATAGAGCTCTGAGGAGCTCACTTCTCAGGAATAGATACCAACTCATGCTACTATTTCCACAGTACTCCAATGTTATGAATAGTGATTATTCTTGATTTCATTTAAAGAACTTTTGTCTTAATTTATTTGAACTCTGATAGTAAAGGAATTTTTAAAATCAGAATTTGAGAGTGAACACTCCTTATGAAATGATGTTTGAAAAACAGAATCTGATACAGTATGTACACTCATTCTCTGTCTTTCCTCTCTCTTTGCATATTCTCTTTACTAAGAACCAACGAAGGCAACAAAAAATTCAAGAAAGATTTCTTCACTTCAATGAGATCTGCGCCACTGACTACACTGAAGACCATGAACGTGGTGCTGAGACAGCGCTGCCGGGAGACGTGGAAGTGGAGACTGAATCCAACCGTGGTTCTCAGGAGGAAGTCACACACACAGAGTTTGATGTTAACCAGAAGGATTTGAATGGCCAAGAGAACATGATAGAAAGTACACCTGATGCTCAGGAATGCCCAGAGGACCTAGAAGTGAAAAGTGTTAACACCGAGAATGATCTGGGGATTGTGACATCTGCTACTGAATATCCTAGGAATTTAAATGGTGCCTTCCTGGAAGAAAGGACCANACCCGTAACGAGAAACTTGAAGATGCGAATAAACTGCTCTGTGAAGTGTGTACAAGACGGCAGGGTAACGCACCAAAGGCAAATATAAAAGGTATCTAGTTGTTTTTCTTGTTGTAAAAATTGATATTAAAGTGTGTATTTTGCAGGTAGAATAATTGTGAATTATCATCACATCTGGGTTTAGAGAGTCACTAGTGCTTTTGTTTGGATTTGTGTTAGTAAAGAGAAAAAACCTGCAGGCTAGTGCAGTGTGCCCTAAGAACAAAACGTGGTCTCTTTCTGTGGGTCAATTTCCCACTGGAATGTGGTCCTAACATCCTGGCAGTGACTGATCCTCTGCAGTGTCACACCCTCGTCAGCATTTGTGATGGCCCTCATCTCCCTAACATCAGGAAGTCAGTCTGCAAGTTTTCAGTGCATGTTCCCTGGTCTTCCCATGTTCTTTATGTTTGATTGAGTGGGATTGAAAGGGAGTAGGGTATCACAGACTGTTGAAGATTTTCATTGCAGTTGAAGTATTCTAAACTAACCTACCTTTCTTTCTTTCTTTCTTTCTTTCTTTCTTTCTTTCTTTCTTTCTTTCTTTCTTTCTTTCTTTCTTTCTTTCTTTCTTTCTTTCTTTCTTTCTACATAAGTACACCTTAGCTTCCTTCAGACATGCCAGAAGAAGGCATCAGATCTAATTCAGGTAGTTGTGAGCCACCATGTTCTGGGATTTGAACTCACAACCTTCAGAAGAGCAGTCAGTGTTCTTACCTGCTGAGCCATCTTGCCAGCCCTCTAAAGTCATTTCTTTACACATAAAATAATACAAAGAAGAAGTAATATTGCTTTTAGGGATTTAATTTTAGAGCAGACAATGGCAAGCAAGACAAAATCCATAGGCCTAATACTGTTTCTGACAGTCTTTGAGCAAACCGTGTTTCCTCTCGTTGCGGTCATTTCTTATGAAGGGAGATATGCCAAGTACCTCCAGACATCCTGCTGATGTAACAGAGATTGTAAAATGTTTTGGTGTCTGGAATTGAACCTAGGGCTTTGTACATTTTGGTAGTGAGTTGTACTTTAAAGCCTTTTTAAAAAATGCTGTCCTCAAACTTGCCATCTCTGCCTCTACCTCTTAAATTCTGGGATTACAGGCATGTGTGAGGATGTGCCCATCAAAGCCTCAAAAACATTTCTTATAGGTTTTTATAAATAATTTGATACGGAACACTTAACTTCCAACCCTAATTAAATGTGCTCATCACATTCTTCATGTATTATGGACATTTTTCAATTTATACTGAAAAAATGTCCTTGATTTTTGCCTCTTGGTTATTAAAGACACATATTACCACATTCTCTGCTGAAGTTTGTTAATCCTGGCTTTAGAGATTTAGATACCTTTATAACAGACTGAATGTTTGCAGGTGACAGGAAACATGTTTACACCAATGCCAAGAAGCAGATGCTGGTCTCCCTCGCGCCTCCTGTCCTCACTCTGCATTTAAAGAGATTTCAGCAGGTACCCTCAGAACCCCAAATTAGTTTAAGTATGTAACCCCTACTTTAGTCTCTTCTGAATTTGTTTCTGCCTTTTCTTAATTCTAATTTCAAAAAAGTGGGAAATTTAGAAAAGAAATATATGTAAATTTGTCAAAGTAGAGAAATTTAGACAGTCCTGGTTTCTAGAACTTATGATTTGTAGTATCTTATTCAAAGTTTAACTTCACATTAGAAAAACACCAGTTTACTGCTAAAATGTGTAGGTAGTATATCTTATTTTTTTAATGACTTGATAAAAAGACATTACATTTTCATAATTTTGTGACTGGATCATATTTTCTGGAAGAGTTGATATATTACTACAACTTGGAAATTCCCCAGGATTTTATAGACATTTTCCCTCTTATTGGTCAAGTATTGGCTTGACCAATTGGTCGGGTCTTACTGGCAGTTGTGTAAGCATGATTAGACTGTGTGATTCAAGAAAAATATTCTGCTATTGCTGAATTTTAGGAACTCAAAATCTCTGACCCAATCTGGTATTTGGGGTGACTAAGGCAGAATGAGGGGAATCTCACCAGAACACTTTTTGGTAAATGTGTAGTACTTAAAGAAAAATCTAAACTAGCCAGAAACAAGACAAGGAAAACGTCTCTGTAGAAAGGTGACTGGGGCTGGATATGTCAGGAGTTCTTTG
Source organism: Mus minutoides (assembly GCA_902729485.2). Lineage (NCBI taxonomy): Eukaryota > Metazoa > Chordata > Mammalia > Rodentia > Muridae > Mus > Mus minutoides. Next base: position 46,984 of record LR752212.1, on the reverse strand, counting down.
GGTATTAGAAGGGACAATCTGTATAGCTTTTCCAGAAAAAGAATTCAATCTGTCATCCTTCTTATTTTTTTTTTAAGGCTGGTTTTAACCTGCGAAAAGTTAACAAGCACATAAAGTTTCCAGAAATCTTAGATTTGGCTCCTTTTTGTACCCTTAAATGTAAGGTAGGTAAAAGTGGTTTTTTTGTTTGTTTGTTTGTTTTTTAAAGGAAATTGTTTAAGAGAAATCATGACCTATCAAATGCTCCTCTTGTATTTCACATTAAATATGAAGTTGATATTATTTTTGAAGCAGGGCTGGGATGCAGTTCAATGATAAGAGTGATTTATGTTAGAATTATTTATAGAGGGGACTCTTGATTATTATATCTTTTTCTTAGCTAGGGTTTTATCGCTGTCAACAGACACTATGACCAAGGCAACTATTGTTTTTCTTTTTCCTCTCTCTTTCTCTCTCTCTCTCTCTCTTTCTTTCTTTCTTTCTTTTCCTGAGATAGGGTTTCTGTGTAGTCCTGGCTGTCCTGGAACTCACTCTGTAGACCAGGCTGACCTCAAACTCGGAAATCCACCTGCCTCTGCCTCCCAAGTGCTGGGATTAAAGACATACACCACCACTGTCCAGCCCCTAGGCAACTATTATAAAGACAGCATTTAATTGTGGCTAGCTTACAGGTTCAGAGGTTCAGTCCATTATCATCATGGCAGCATCCAGCCAGGCATGGTACAGGAGCTGGGTGGTCTATATCTTCATCTGAAGGCTGCTAGTGGAAGACTGCTTCCAGCAGCTAGGATGAGGGTCTTAAAGCCCACACCCACAGTGACACACCTACTCCAACAGGGCCACACCCTCTAATAGTGCCACTTCTAGGCCAAGCATATACAAACGATCACACCTTTATTATTTCAAGATCTGTAATAAATCATTTTGAAGATTATGTTATTTTAGATTTTTTTAGTTACTTTTCAATTGATATAAGACACTATGACCAAGTCAATGTATAAAAAAGGGTTTATTTGGGACATAAAGTTTCAGGTTAGAGTCTATGACCATCATGGTCAGCAACATGGCAGGCAGGCATGGCTAAGAGCTCAAAGCTTGAGACAACCATGAGGAAGACAGAAATAACTGGGAATGAAGTAGACTTCTGTAACCTCCAAGCCAACCCCCCAGTAACACTTTGAAGAAGGCCACACATTCTAATCCTTCCCAAAGCTTCACCTACTGGGAACAACCAAATTATTTGAACACAGGAGCCTACAAGGGACATTCTCATTCAAACCACTAACTATACAGACAAAAAAATATTTTGCCTTCTTATATGGCAGACCTTGTCTTGATAGTTGAGGGCACAAAAAAAAAAAAAGCAGATATATTACTAGTCTCAGTTTAATATAAGTTAATGCTGGTAAGATAGGTATACACAGAACAGATACAGTGTGTAAAGTCCAGCATGTTGGTGTTTCAGAAAGCCATATAAAGTAGAGCATGCTCTAGCTACATACATATGTAGCACAGGATGGCCTAGTCTAGTCGGTCATCAATGGGAGGAGAGTTCTTTGGTCCTGTGAAGGTTCTATGCCCAAGTATAGGGGAATGCCAGGGCCAGGAAGCAGAAGTGGGTGGGTTGCGGAGCAGGGGGAGGGGAAACCAGGAAAGGGAATAACAGTAGCTCACAGAACAAAACAGGGATTTCAAGCAGAATGAGGAGATTTATGTCAAGAAACTTGACCTTATTAGGTATGAAATTGTAAGCCACAGAATGGTGAAGTAATTTGTTGACCAAGTCCCACCTGAGTGTTATCTAGATTATTTGCTTTAGTGTGGAAGCTGGATCTGAGGAGACTAGAAACAGCAAATTAGGAGGGAATTGAATCAATTCAACTGCATAAAGCCATGAAGCCTAGGTAGGCAGGCAGGAGAGGAATGAAGGGATGTTTTCTCAAAGTTTAAACCATAGAGACTTGTCTGGTGCTGGAAAGGGAGGCAGTCCTTTAAGTAGATGTTGAGTGGGGCAGTTGAGGATTTCTGGATCCAGGCTTGAGAGACTGGACAGACAGACGCATGGAGTGCCATAAAGACAGGGCCAGGCATGATGCCTTTAAGCCTTTAATCCTAGCACTCTGGAGGCAGAGGCAGGCTTAGCTCTAGAGCGAGTTCCAGGATACCCAGGGTTACACAAATCCCAGCACTCGGGAGGCAGAGGCAGGCAGATTTCTGAGTTCGAGGCCAGTCTGGTCTACAGAGTGAGTTCCAGGACAGCCAGGGCTACACAGAGAAACCCTGCCTTGAAAAAACCAAAACAAACAAACAACAACAAAACACAAACGGTCTCAATAAAACAAACCAAATGATAGGGAATACAGGAAACAGGCTGGAAGGACTGGAGTCAACTTTAGATATAGTGAACTCAGCTATTTGCGATACATAAGCCGCACACCCAAACGGCTTGAGAATTAAGGCTGAAGATAGTTGAGATTAAGGAGCACAGAATAGTTGGAGAGGAAAAGAGCACTACAGAATGGGTTAAGATTTCAAAATCCAGTCTGTTATGGCTGAAAAGGAATGGCACTGGCAACCCATGCAAATATCACCAGTGCACATACCTTTCTAGGGCAATGTAGGACTTGTCAAGGCAAACAAAGACCAGAGACTATGGAGGCACAGGTTGCTCAAGAGTTCAGGGAAGGACTGTTCAAGAACAGTGATAATTTTGACAAGAGCACAAAGGAAAGCAGTCCCTCTTGAGGGAATGCATTTTTTTTTTCAAGACAGGGTTTCTCTGTGTAGCCCTGGCTGTCCTGGAACTCACTTGGTAGACCAGGCTGGCCTCAAACTCAGAAATCCGCCTGCCTCTGCCTCCCGAGTGCTGGGATTAAAGGCATGCGACACCACGCCCGGTGTGGTTACAAGAGCTGTTGTACCTATGGTCTTAAGCAGCCTTCACTTGGGGTAGGAATACAGGAAATAAAATGTGTTTTTTTTTTTTTTTAAATAAAGTACAACCAAAATGTTAACCTTACAAGGTTTATATTGGTGGCAGAACCAGGATGGCCAAGATATAAAGGTACTCTAGAATTTCCTTGAGGCCTTTAACTGGCAAATTGAGTTATTAATACCTATGCCATTTAACCATGATATTACATGGTTCTTTACCTAGTTTTTTTTGCACCATGAAATCAACTGCAACTTTGATAAAGGTGAATTTATCTCTGTGGGCTAAAGACAAATAGGTGGTGTGATAAGATGTGAACATGTCTTACCAAGGAAATGTGTATAAATGGGACAATAACACTGGGTTATATATTTTTAAGAACGTTGCTGAAGAAAGTACAAGAGTACTGTATTCCTTATATGGAGTTGTTGAACACAGTGGTACTATGAGGTCAGGGCATTACACTGCTTATGCAAAGGAGAGAACTGCCAGCTGTCATCTCTCCAATCTTGTCCTTCATGGTGACATTCCACAAGGTAAGTTATCTTGCATAATACACACATTTTGCCTATTATGCCAAGGCAAAAAATAGAAGGCTGATTCTTTGCTTTTGTATTTCCTGACAGATTGTGAGATGGAATCAACCAAAGGGCAGTGGTTTCACATCAGTGACACACATGTGCAAGCTGTGCCTCTTACTAAAGTACTGAATTCACAAGCATATCTCCTATTTTATGAGAGAATACTGTGAGAACAAAAAGTGCTTTCTTCTGGAAATACACCTATGGCTTTTATACTGGCTATTATAACAATAAAAAGTTACACTATGAATTATGTTCACCTAAGTAAATGACAGAAAAAAAATCATGTTTACTTATTTAAATACAGGCAAAATAATTTACAGCAGTTTTGTATTAGCATACTGGTTTTTATTCTTTCTAGTTTCAACTTTAGGAAGGAAGGATTTGAATAACTAAAGTTCTGTGCTTAATCTGACTGGGTGATAGTTCTTGACACATCAATAAACTGATATTCCCCAAACTTGTTTTATTAGATTTTAAGTTATTACTGTATCCACTACTGGCAACACCACGTTTCACTATTCTAGTGCTGAGACTATTATATCTTAGATTGTTTACGGCAGTGACTGGGAACAATGTGAAATCTTGGTGTGCACATAAACTCTGTGGCTCAGCCAGTATTGAAGAGCCTCCTATCAGGACACTGTCACTATGGCATATGACAAACAAACATTTAGAAGCCAGTGTATCAGGTCACTGGAGCTTAAGATTTAAGGCCATGGATTGGGGGAACAACTTTGGAAATAAGAAACAACAGACTGGAGATTGTCTTTCCCAAACATAGACATGGTATGATGGTTGTAGCAAGCCAAATATACAATGAGAACAGTCATGTGATTAAAAAGATGGCCATAACAGTAACACGTTTATTGTACCACCTAGCAGAGTACAAACACAAATACTTTAAGAAAAATAAGAAAACATTGGGCAAGTTCTACTCTACAAACACAACTCTTAACCTATGACAAGGACAAGCTCCTCAGTCATTCTGGTCGTCATCCCAGTCCTTCTTCCCACTTGGAGGTTTGGGCCCACCAGCTGGTTTTGCCATGATGATCTAAATAACAAAAACCCATGTTAGTACAACAGACTTCTACCTGTGGAGGCAAGAACCACAAACCCTGTGTGTGTGTTGTGTGTGATGGTTAACCACTTTATTAAGTCTTCATCTCAATATAAGCAAGGGACATTTCTACTGTCTCAAGTTACACTTCAGCAGAGAAATTAACATACCCTGGTCCTCTCACCTCCAGAAACAATTAGGGACTTCATACTTACTGCCAGTGTTTAGAATAAATTAGCCTCAGGGCTTTATCATCTGCACTTCCCTTTCATACCCTACATTCATACCACATTAAACTTATCAAACTTACACTCTTCCAAGCTCCCATCCCCCATGTCTAAATGGTCTTGGCTAATTTAAAACTGCCAAAAGTTTTTTAAAATTTAATTTGAGCCAGCTGTGATCTCCAGCTGTGAGGGTGAACAGATACTACAATCAGGAGTGCTGTGTTATGACTGTACTGTCCTGGGATTTGCCTGCCTCTAGCCCTTCTAGGCCAATTGGTGAGGTTATCGATGCACCACTGTGCCTGAGGCTCTGGTCCTCATGCTTTCAGGGTAAGCTTCCCCATCTGAGCCTCCTTCCCTAACCTGAAAAGTCAACTCATTTTTAAGCCAAGGTCTTTCTTGCTCTGCGGAGCAGGATGGCTTGGCACTCAGATCTGCTTGCTTCTGCCTTCTGATGCTGGGACTGAAGGAGTGTGCTTGCTTCTGTTTCCCATGTGCTATCACTTTGTAAAGATTAGAGTTTCATTTTCACTCACCTGATCCACTCTTAGTACAGTGACTGCAGCATTAGTGGCCAGTTTAATAGCCCAGTATTTTCCCAAGTAAGTATCTAAAATACTGGCTTCTAACATATCCTTTACAGCAGGGACTTCAGCCTATCAAAACAAAATTAATTTTTTATGAAAGCTTATACTCAACATGAAAAACCTACAAGGCTCCTAAATGATAACATAATATACCCTCACTCCAAAGCTGTCAATAAAACTAAAATTTCCTCTATCAGATTAAGTAAATATCAATTACGAGAGCTACTTGTAAAAAATCAAACCTCTATTTTGCACCAGTTCCCCCTTTACATGCAGTGTATTTCTATATATGGTGTATATTCACAAAAAAGTCCAATCTTAACAAATACCTCAATATCCAACCCCACATTTTTGTTTCCTTCTTGGTGTACTGAATAAAGTTTAGAGATAACTTCATTGGCCTTCACACCAGAATTTTCTGCCAGTGCCCGTGGAATAGCTTCAAATGCTTCAGCAAACTTCTTAATAGCATACTGTTCAAGCCCAGGACATGTCTAAAACAAAATGTGTTTGTCAATACTTTTTAAAAAAAATAAAAAAGAATGGTCAGAAAGGCAATTTCTATAGAAAAGACTCATACCTCTCCATATGATGTGATTTGTTTAGCCAATTCAATTTCGGTAGCTCCACCTCCAGGTACAAGACGCTTATCCTATTTAAAAACAAAATGGAAAAAGCACCAAAGTGGTTTTTCAGTAGGCATACATCAAACTTTCAAACTCAGAGCCTAGGAACCCAATAACATAGCATTGATCGTGCTTCAGCAACGGTATGGTCCACACTCTGGAATAGCTTTGTTACCGTTTAGTTTGTACAATAGTTTCTGAAGGTAATATTCATTAGCAACTGACAGGTTGTTAGAACCAACTATCTTGATGTTCTCATGTTTGAGTCTACCGTTTTCAAGAAATCACAAATTTCTGAAATTGCAAATACTGACCCTTGTGAGAACTTTGAAAGTATTAACTCCATCATCTACTGCCCTTTCTATATCATCCATCAGATTGTCTGTAGAGCCTCGAAGAACTATAGTAGAAATGGCACCATCTTCTTTTTCTGCCAATAAATAAGTTGTGGATTAAATCAGAGAAAACAAATCGCTAACTGTATAAAGCACACCTTACCATTACTACATACCATGCTTAAAAACCACCACCTGTGTATCTCCAACTTCTGAGAGGTAAACACTGTCACAATGTCCCATTTCTTCTAGGACGGGAGGAGTCTACAAGAAAGTAATCCTTGTAGTAAAAATTGAAATGTGTTCACCCATCTTTTGTTTTCCAAAATACATACCAATTTTGGAAGAGCTGTGGCACCAACTGTTTTACAAAGTCGTCTGAGATCCCACTTTGAGTTCAGTCTTTAAAAATAAAAAATGAAAAATTTGATTTAGTCATAACATAGACTGTAAAGAAAACGACATACACCTTTAATCCAAGCAGCCATAGACCAGCAGATCTCATAGGCCAGGCTAGTCTACATGGCCAGCCAAGGAAGAAATACTGCTTTCACCTTATTCAAAGTGATCATGTTTTTATTGCACTGAATTAGGAAGCCAAGAAGCTGATTACTGACTTTGTGAATGTAACAAGCTAGCCAGCAATGCCTATGGCATCTGAAGCGTATGCCATCTACAGATAGAACAGAGGCCAGTGCAGCAGCACCTGGGAGGAGACACAGGCGGAACTCAATTTATACAGTGAGCTCCAGGCCAGCCAGGGCCACATAGCAAGAATCTGTCACAAATTAAGTACACATTTACAGCATTATTCTACAAATTAAGGTGTAGCCTGATAAGACTTCAAACCTAGTATACAGGTGCAACTGCACCATCTGTAAGGAAGAGCAGGGATAATACTGTGTGATTGGCTGCAAGATAGTAAAACATGCCCCAAGCGTTTTCCTCAATGAAAAGGCATTTTTCTTGATCCATACTATAGCTGGAAAGTAATTTATGATGTTCACATCTTAACCCTTAAGCTATTCCTTTTGCCCAGAATGTGTTCTCCTCCTTGCTCAAGTAACATCTATTTACTGCTCCTCGGACCCTGCTGCTTAAATGTAAAGTTCTCTTATCCCTCCTATATAAATCCTTTTGCTGTTTGATCTAAGATCTTTATTTTCCCTTTATCAATGTTCTCAGTTTATTGAATGTACAAAGCACTAAGAAAAATTTATAGTATTGTTTACAAGAACTGCAGCTCTTACCTCACCAACATGATCTTGTACTTGTTGGCATAATGAAGAGCCATGTCTGCCACTTTGCCGCCCGTCACTATGACGTTTGCACCAGTGCCTGCAATAGCCTTCACCTGTGCGTCCATGAGATTCTCCTCTCCCTTACTGAAGTTCATCAGTTCCTCCGCAGTCTTAATCAGCACGGTTCCCTGAAAGACAAGCCAAAGCTTTCCCTTTAAAACCTGTCACAATTTTGGTGTTCACAGTTGTAAGATGATGTTTTGCCCAATAACTTAAAAGATCTGAGAGAAAACATGAAAATACATGTTTTATTATGAAGCAAAATATATGTACTTGTTAAAAGATCCTCATGTATAAAATTATAAAGTGTATAAAATGAAGACCTTCACTCCCTACACTCCCACGTCTCAAAGCAAATACATTTGCAATGTGACAGGGACAGATTTCCTTTAGAAATGTCAGGCAGATATCTATATATTTTTTCAAATACAATGAGCATCACCAAAACAATCTCTCCTCACATTCTCCCTGAAGCATGGCTACACAACCCCTCAATTCTGTAAAACCAACAATTTGAATCTGCCAAGATTATTTGCTACTGATGAATCTAAAACATGTAGTTTTAAAGACATAATTTCAAATTGATTAACATTCTTAAGAATGTAAGAGAATGTCAACATTCACAAAAAGTGATTCCACGAGCATACAAAATGCTTGGAGTATTAACAAAGAGCTACAATTAAGAATAAAAAAACTGCCTCCACAAACTGTTTTTAGTTTAGTATTTAGTAGCTCAAGCAAATATTCGTGGTCTGAACAAACAATTCTGTGATCTTCAGTTTGCTTAAGAGCAAACCCCACACCCAAAATAAACACTAACGGAAAAGGCAACCGCAATGTCCTTTTCAGTCACATACCTTCGTCTCTGTGATCATGCCATCAAATGGACAAGAGTACACAGCTATTTTCGCATCTTTGACAGATGTCACATCGCCTTCAGTTTCCTTCTTAAAAACCATGCCATGTAATACTGAGGAGGAGTAAACACCAGAGCCCTAAGGAGTCAAATTCAGTGTAGTGAGAAATCAGAAAATTTGAGTTAAGTAACAAAGAAATCTTCTATGGTTCTGTTTTCATCCCAGGTGTGGGTGTGGGGCTGATCTGCCTCTAGCAGGGGTTTTGCCAGCTGCAGACAGCTTCTGCGACTGTGTGATGCTCTCAATTCTGGGAACTTTTCATTCAGAGGGTGTATAAAAGCTAGAGCGTGAGAGAGACCCCCAATAGAGGGGGTTGGATGTGGATTGTTAACAGATGTGCTCAAAGAAGAAACAATAAGAAATTTAAATTCAAGGACCTCTATCTCTCTCTCCCTTCTATCCTATCTAGTGATGGGGGTGAAGCAGGGGAGAACCCCAAAGTAGCAAAGACCAGCTACAAGCAAAGAATTAGATCCAAGGATCTCCTCCTTTCTTTCCTAGCTAGTGATAGGGGGTGAAAGTGGGTGAAATAAAGGGTGGGAAAGAGCCAAAGCACTAAGGCTGGCCCCACAGCAGCACTGTCATTAAGTTTTAAACTGAAGTTGTACAGCAAGGCTACGATGATCAGGTGGTAGGCGTAAACAAACCATTCTCACGGCTGGAAGCACTACTGTGGAAGGAAAGCGCTTCAGCATGCTGGGAAAAGCAAAGGTAGACAGCAACCAAGTCATTTATTTGCCTAATAAATGGCACCAAGCACTTGGCACTAATATACAAAGTAGAATTGCTAATACTACAGAAAGAATAGAAAAAGATGGTTTCAAAGGGGAGCCATCTCTCTGGCCCCATTCATTTACATTACTCTAACCCCTATGTATCGGGAAAAGATGACTTCACACACACAAAAAATACACACACACACACACACAGACACTTTTAACAGAGAGTAACAGCAGTTCTCAATCTGTGGGTCACAACTCCTTTTGGGTGTTACCTATCAGATATTTACATTATTATTCATAGCAGTAGCAGAATTAATTATGAAAGAGCAACAAAATAACTTTAAGACAGAAGCACTAAATCTAAAACATAGGGTAAAACATATGGCTCAGTGTTTAAGAACTGGATGGTCTGCCGGAGGAACCAGATTTGATTCCAGCACTTAAAAGGTAACTCAAAACCACCTACACCTCCAGTTCCAGATCTGATGCTCTCGCCTGGCCTCCATGCAACTGTATGCACATGACACAAAGACATATAAATGCAGGCAAACGACTTGACATAAATTAAGTCTTAAGAAAAGAGCAGAAAGCCTGGTGTGGTGGCGCATGCCTTTAATCCCAGAACTTGGGAGACAGAGGCAGGCGGATTTCTGAGTTCGAGGCCAGCCTGGTCTACAGAGTGAGTTCCAGGACAGCCAGGGCTATACAGAGAAACCCTGTCTCGAGAGGAAAAAAAAAAAGAAAGAAAGAAAGAAAAGAGAAGAGCAGAACAACTTTGAAGCAGGGGAACAGGCAAAGTAACTGATGTTGGAATGGGAATGTGCCTTCGTGGCAGAGGGCTTTCCCAGCATGCTCAGGCTCTGGGTCAAAGTCCCACGACTGTAGAACAACACCCCCCTCTAAGATATAGTTGGATATGGTAATATATTTTTTGAAACTTACCAGAATCTTACATACTCTGATGTTATCAACATTGAAATTGCCAGAATCAGGAAAAATAGATACTGTCAAGAAAATAAAACATTTTTTAGACCACAGAGAAGAGATCTCAGTGAAATCAGATCAGTGCATTTTGGATTATTTTTTGTTACCTATTATTACTCACCACAAGCCTGAGCAATAAGCTTGGCCAGAAAAGTCTCGCTGCCATACTGCTTACTCATGATGGAGGTTCGAAGCAGAGAGGACACTTCATCAACATCTCGAAGGTTTTTGGCAGAACAACATACCAACTCAGGAAGAATCTCATGAGCTTTTTTGCAAGCTATTTCATACCCCGATATTACCTAAACCGTGATGAAAAACAACTGTTTTAGTAGACATACTTTTGAAGTGACTTACTCTGGTAATCCAACAAATGTGGGTCTTTTCAACATAAGATGGCAAGTGTTTGCAGAAATGCATGGCAGAGCAAATAGCTATGGACTACACAGCTCTGATGACAACACAAATGTCAGCCCTTATTCTAACACTTATCACTTAAGAAAGCTTAGCAATAGGAATCTTTTGAGGACACACTCACGTGAAGCATATGGCCAATGCCTAAAATGTAAACTACTCAGTGTTATTGCTAATAGATTTAAAGTTTATTTTAAAATCATCTACTTGTATATGATAAACGAACACATATGGGAATAGGTACAATATATACGTACAATGTAAGCCCATATGAATATCCAGGTATGTATATATACAGTGGCTATTCAGGTGTCCTGCTCTGACAGACTCTCTCAATCTGGTCAACAGGTTCCAGTGATGCTCCCATCTTCATTCCTCCCCGTGTGGGATCACAGGTATAACTGAGCACTACACGGGTTCTAGGGATCTGAACACAGGTCCCTGTGCTTACCCACGGGTGCTGTTACCCATCTAGTCCTGAATTTTAAGCTTTAAGCAAAATCACACAAGTAGTCAAATATAATTAAAACGCAAGATGAATACTTGCCTCTGATACTGACAGGCCAATCCTCAGAAGTTCTTCAGCTAGTTCCAAAAGAGCCCCAGCGAATACCAGAACGAAGTTTGTGCCATCACCAACCTCCTGTTCTTGCATATGAGAGGCCATCACAATCATCTTTGCAGCAGGATGCTGCACCTGATATAAAGGATTAGCAAGTCAAAGAGTCTTGTACTTGAATAAAGTCATAAGTCGATAGCAGGCAAGTGCTACCTGACCAATTTGTTCCAGTTTCAAGTTTCAAAGCACCTTTCTGACAGCCATGCATTACACACAGTTCCACAAAAGTGCCACAACTATACCTAACTTAGAAAGAAGTATTTGCAACTGTTTAAACTCAGCAACTTAAGACTTTAGAAGAGAAGTTGGTGTGATGACACACTATCAACTATCATCTTGTCCACTTGGCATAAAACTCTAGCACCGTGCCTCATTCTTACCCCACCCCTCACATCTGATACACTATGCTGCCAATTTCTCCACATATTGGCTTTTTATTGGTTAAACAATGTTTTGCCAGGCCTGTTGGTGCACACCTTTAATTACAGCATTCAGGAGGCATAGACAGGAGGGTGTCTGGAGTTCCAAGCCAGCCTAGTCTACAGAGCCAGCCCATGACATCCTGAACACAGAGACCCTGCCTCAAAAACAAACCAAAGTTTTTACAAGAAATAAAACAGAGGCAGTTTTAGTACCATTTATATTTCTAAACATGCTCTTGTTTAAAAAAAATTCAAAAGGAACAACTGACTTCCCTTTCTTCTTTTCTCTCTCTGAGACAGTACATGCAGCGACTCTAGCTGAGGATGGCTTTGAACTTCTGATCCTTTAACCTCCTCCATCTCCTGAGGTCTGGGACCACATGCAGAAGCCACCACACCTTTTGTACAGCAGTGGGAATCAAAGCCTAGATAAGCACCTACACCCAAGCTTGAAAGTATTTTTAAAAAGCCACAAGATTCTCAAGTTCTTAGGAATTAATTTTAGACACTCTTCAACTTAAATTTTCAGTAATGGGGTCAGAACCTAGGGCTTTGTGCTTGTTAGACAAGAGCTGTACCACTGAACTATCTCCCCAGGCCACTTTTACAAATCAAAAACGAATTTGCCCTCTAAGTCAACACCACAGCTCTGTTATTCTGAAGGGTTTGTGTGTGTGGCCTGCCTGGTGTGGGTGCGGCGAGCTGAACAACAACAGTCTGCCCTCTCAACTCCAGTCCTCATTCCATTAACCACGGAAAATCCACCCACAAATATTCTGTGAAGGTAAATTTTTCCTTAGCATATTCTTTAAGGTGTTAGAGAAATGTGAATTTTTCTCATTTTCTTTAAAACACATATTTATACCCTCCTCCAATACTAAACCACGGGTCTAATGGGGCAAGAGATGGGCATCACAGCCCTCTTACCCTGCTCTAAGTATCTATTCCACACCTTCTTAGACAACAAAACTTCAGGAAAAAAAGGAAAATGCCAAACGGTCATGTAAAACAAAGCATCGATATTTACCAGCTATTTTTATACTACTGGAGAATTCACATTAGAATCAATCTATAGAATAATAAATCCGATCATCATCAGAGAAATACTCCACAACCCATCCATACACAGATAATTTAAAGAGTTTGAATAGCCAAAATGGTAAACCTAGAAAAGTTACTTATAAATCTTCACAATAAACTGGAGGAAGAAACAGCCTTTTATCATCTAAATTGAAATACAGTTTCACCTATGTGAGTCATGGGTTTTTTGATGGTTTTAAAACAAAACTCACTTCTAGCTCTCTTAAAATAGTCGCTGCATCGTTTGTCACAAACAACTTCTCCAGGCGATTGATGACCATTTTATTCATTCCTTAAAAGTAGTTGCAAAAAAAAAAAAAAAAAAAAGAAAAAAAAGAAAAGAAAAGAAAAAAATTCCATTATTATTCAAATATTCTCTCAAACAACCCAGGAAAACACGGGAAAGAAGCCATACTGACGTTTTAACCCCCAGAACACAGTTTAATCAGCATCATAGCCCCATGGACTTCCCCTGACTAAACACCCACATACTTAGCATGTAAGAAATGCTCAATAAATAGGAATTAACAATAAAAATAATATTCTTAGAAAGACACTTGGCTTCATCTGTAATTTCTGTGTGTATCTTTAATTCAACTTGTGGTTAAAGGTAAGGAGGAGTTTCCTCACACTATGTATTTTCTTCAGACTGCTGGGCCTTTCCACAATAAAGAACTATGCCACTAGTGAGGCAGATCCCTGGGACCTAACAGGGTAACAGCATCATTTCTAATTTCTCTTTTCCCGGAAAACTGAATTTCTGACTAAAAGTGAGACGTACATCAATGCCACTGACCATAAAATAACATGTAAGGCTTGCTCTATAACACCCTCAGGACAATATGAGGTAGCTAACAGTCATACCATACAGCCTGAACTTGGACATTACCATTTGGTCCGTATGCTGTTCGAGTAGTCTGAGCAAGTTCCTTGCAGGCCTGTATATTTCTATACACAGCCTCTTCTAATCCCGAGAAATGCTGAAAAAGAAAATGTCTGCTTAGGTATGATAACCAAGTGAAGAGTTTTCTATCACAGGATCCCTCTGTTGATGAGCAGCCAGGACCACACAGGCACTCATCAGACGGAGTTTGAACAACCTCAGTTTCCCCCTAACTTGCCACTGGGCCTATCTTTCTTATCTGTAAAATAATGGGATAATCAGCAGCTCCTACTTGGCAGATTTACTCACCCAGCTAAATAACAACTATTCTTCCTTCCACCCTTTCCAGGGATTGAACACAAGAAAGCAATCTACCATGAAACCACAATCCCAGCTTACAAGTACTAGCTTTTAACCTAAATTTGGGGGACGGTACTTAAAAACTTGTCCTCACTATAGTCCTCACCAATACTGATTTACACAAAGTATCTCTGTGCTGAAGTGCTAGCCTGCGACAGAAATCCCTGTATCATTTCCTCCATCTGAGTGACAGAGGAAAAGATGGGAACTGGAAGCTATGACCACCCTTCCAAAGGTTAACAGTATCATCTCCAGAACTTACTAACTTACATTAAGCTCTGACATCCACTCAGTATGCCAAGTTATCACTACAAAGGAGAAGCCACCTCCATACTGCTAAGGATCCCCTATTTCCCCTAAGACCTTAAATTCAATTCGCTTATCTCTTTGTACAAGTTGTAGAAATATGGAAGACAAAACAAACGTTATCTGGCAGCTTGGGAGAACTCAAGACAAATCCCTAAGCAGGGTGACCGTTTAAAAAAATAAAATAAAAATCGCTCCCGAAACTATGGTCTAAGGGATAACACTATTTGATCTGGAGTGGGGCTTCACTTATCCTGTAGGCTACGAAATCGGACAGTCAAGAGTGAAAAGACAGTACCAGCCTTCTCCTCAATTCAGAAAAGGGAAAGGATACAGAACGCCCAGAGAAGGGTTTTCAGTAAAACATGGGGATCGGACGTGTCTGGATGGCCTATGATTACCTTTTGGAAGGAAGTAACCAAGAGCAGGCCCAGGAGTTACCATGCCGGACTCGTGTCATCTCCATCCTACCATCCCCGGCCCTGCACAACCCGTTACCGATCCCGTCCAAGTTCATTCACTGCATGGCCAGCTCGCGTTAAGGGCGGCGCCCGTGGGCTCCATCCCGCCGACAGGGGCGTGGAGAGAGCTGGGATGCAAACTCGAGGCCGCCGGGGGAGTAGCAGAGCTGCCCTCGGGTTCCAGCAAGCCGGCACCCAGAGCACGCCTCCCTTTCTAGAACCTTCTCCGTCCGGGATCGCGGCGCGGCCGCCCGCCCGCAGGCCTGTCCCGGGCGCCACAGGCGCAGACCCGCCCTTCCACCGCACAGTCCCTCCACGCCACCTACTTTGGCTCCATCCTTGAGCATCTGGGCAAAGCCCGGGGCCTTGGGGACGTGAAGCGCCATGGCTCGCCTGCAGTCAACCACTCACGCGCTCGCTCCGAGACACCGAGGAAGCAAGGGACGCCGCGCACTGCCTGCCGGGAACGGGCCTCGGCGCCGCCTCACGTCCTTCTACGTCCGGTCGCCCCGCCCCTTCACCCAGCAGCTTTTCTGGAGTATCGCGAGAACGAGAGGTTCCAGCACACAGACCCGATCTGCCGATTCCCGATCAGATCGGACGATCAGGCCAAACCCAGAGCGCGCATGTCCCCTTCGTGCTCCTTGGCCTAAGTTAATGAGTAAACTGGTGAGGACGTTTGGCTTGTGACATTTCGGTGGCGGACACCCGACGTCTTTACCTTCTCTTGCACTTAATCCTGCAGATCCAGCACTGGGACAGGTTAGCCTTTTCTTCTCCAAGCTCGCCCGCCCTCTGTGCTGGACACTGGGAACCCCGAGGCTCGAAGGTGATCATTGAAAGGGCATCGAGGACTGCAACATGTGGAGTGCACGTGGGTGGCAGATCTAAGCGGTTTGCTTACGTGGAGTTATCTTTGTTATTGGTCAAATTTAAGAATGAATATTAATCTCCATTTAATGGAAGGGAAGTTGATACCCACAATTTAAGTTATACGCAGTGGTCACCAGGCCGATACTAAAGCGACGATTTCTACCCTAGGTTGGCAGATTGCAAAATGGGAATAGTTAACCACTTTGTATATGAAAAAAAAAAAAAAAAAACCCTCTACTCCCCCAGAATCTTTTTCACAAACCTCTGCTATCTCTTTCTTCTATCTCTTTCTTCTTCTTCTTCTTCTTCTTCTTCTTCTCCTTCTTCTCCTTCTCCTTCTCCTCCTCCTCCTCCTCCTTCTCCTTCTTCTTCTTCTTCTTCTTCTTTTTTTTTTTCCGAGACAGGGTTTCTCTGTGTAGCCCTGGCTGTCCTGGAACTCACTTGGTAGACCAGGCTGGCCTTGAACTCAGAAATCTGCCTGCCTCTTCCTCCCGAGTGCTGGGATTAAAGGTGTGTGCCACCGTGCCCGGCTTGCTATCTCTTTCCAAACCAACATACTTAATGTAAATAGAATAGTTTCATAGAGAAAGTAAAACACTCTTACAATAAAAAAAAAAGGAAGCATTTCTTGCCCTTGCAGAAAAATATGAAACATTTTGGTGAGTTTTTGGACATAGAGAAATTAAGATTTTCTGTACATTGGGACAGACTCATAATTGCACCCGTACCATCAAGTGCAGTTTTTTCCTAATAAACATTTAGAATATGTAACCATGGAACTGAAGGAGCTGAGGGGGTTTGCAGTCTCACGGAGGGAGCAACAGTGTCAACAGGCCTGACCCCCCCTCCCCCCAGAGCTCCCGGGGACTGGACCACCAACCAAAGACTACGCATGGAGAGACTCATGGCGCTAGCCTCATATGTGACAGAAGATGGCCTTGTTGGACATCAGTGGGAGGAGAGGCCCTCAGGCCTGAGGGTGTTCAATGCACCATTTGTAGGGAAATGGGGGTGGGTGGGAGTGGGGGGCGTGGGGGAGCACCCTCATGGAGGGGCAGGGATAGGATAGATGGTTTCTGAAGGGGAGACCTGGAAAGTGGAAAACATTTGAAATGTAAATAAAGAAAATATCCAAGAAAAAGAAAAGAAAAAGGAAAAAAAATGTAACCATGAAAATACTTTCTTGTCACCTAACAGGACAAGGTAAGTGAATCAATTATATTGGAAGACAAAGCAAAAGTTCAGTTGTTCTCAAAGATTGCTTTAGACACCTCCAAGGCTCTGCAACGCCCTTTCAGGGTCCATTACTACGAAAGTGTTTTCATACTAATACAGAGGTGTCTCCTCTCTTCCTGTGTGGAGCTGTGAAGGCTTGCTGGGTGTTCAGTATGTCACAGTATGAATGTAAAAAACACAAGGAGCCCCTTATGCTTTTTGTCTTCCACCAAGTCACATATGAAATATTTGGAAAAAAAATTGAGAATGTCAGTCCTCAAAAGGGGTACTTTCAATAATGTTATGTTAGCCTTCAGTGTTCACTGCTATGTGTTTATATTAATGTTAAATAGTTTGATTTATAATATTAACAGTCAATGATTACTACAATACCCATTAAAAACAATCATTGAGGGACTCTGTTTAAACCTCTGTGGATTCTATGTCTGCAAAGTACATGACACCTGAGCAGTAAGACAGTCAAAGATTTTCTCATGGATTAGCTAGGAAAAACTAAAACCCGTTGTCTCAGCATCATTTATGGGTATAACTGACACAAACGTGAGAGGGGATTTAAAATTATACCTGATTTGTTAAAAGTAACCAAGAGGAATTAAATCTTGGCAAATTTTGATAATTAGGTCCTGAAAAACTAAACGAGTTCAAGACAGCTGATAAATTTTCATTGCAAGTTTAAAATAAAAGTTGACCTTGCACAAATGGGAAGAATGAAAATCGATTTAAATCAACTATGTGTTAATTCATCAAGGAATTAGATTTTAATTGCCAATTATTCCTTTTGAATGGAGATTTGTTAATTTTGTGTAATTTGGGTTAAACTCTATGTACTGGCTGGTTTTGTGTGTCAACTTGACACAAGTGAGAGTCATCAGAGAGGAAGGAGCCGCCTTTGAGAAAATGCCTCCATTAGATCCGCTGTAAGGCATTTTCTCAATTTGTGATCAATGGCGGTATGTGTGTGTGGGGGGGAGGGAGATCAGCTCAAGCTGCATGGTGCCATCCCTGGGCTGGTGGTCTTGGATTATATAAACAAAGCAGGCTAGTTGGGGACTGGAGAAATGACTCAGTGATTAAGAGCACTGACTGCTCTTCCAGAGGTCTTGAGTTCAATTCCCAGCTACCACATGGTGGCTCACAACCATCTGTAATGGGATCTGAGCCATACTGTACTCATATACATTAAATAAATAAATCTAAAACAAACAAACAAACAAACCTGGATTGGATCTCCATCACTAGAAAGGATGGAGGAAGCAGGAGCTCTCTCAATGCACCAACTAGTAAGCAGGAGGATTCTAGTGATCCTCTAGTTTTTGTTTTTTGTTTTTTTAATTACATCTGTATATAATAATGTAAGACATGCTTTGGCATTGTGTTATTTATACTGTGATTGTGTTGTTTAGATCCAGCAGCAAACTGTAGATTCTGGCAGGAGAGATAGCTTGTCAGGTAAAGGCACTTCCTGCTGAGTAAGAATATCAGAGTTCAATCTCTGGGACCCAGATGGTGAAGTTATAGAATCAACTCCCTCAAGCTGACATGAACACATGCGTGTATACACACACACACACACACACACACACACACACAGAATAAATAAATACATGTAATTAATTGAAAAATTGTAAAATCTTCCTATGTTAAAATTTTAAGTTCTGAAATGATTCTAAGTTTTAAAATCATCTTCAAACCCATATACTTTAAAACTGAATATCCCACCGAATTTCATCAGTTAATCTAAAATAGATTATCAAGATAGATGTTTGTTATTTTGGAGATAGGGTGTCTTTGTTACTTTTCCATTGACAAAACGCCATGACCGAGACAATTTATAAAGGAAAAGCGTTCACTTGATCTTGCAGTTTCAGAGGGCTAGAGTACATTGACAGGGTAAACCTGAGAGCTAAGAGCTCACATCTTGATCCACAAGTAGGCAGAGAAAGAGAGAGAGCGAGCGCGAGCGCGCTAGCGCATCTACTGGCCATCTCATTAGTATTGTGGAGCTTCAAAGCCCGCCCCCAGTGACACACCTCCTCCAAAACCACACCCCCTAACCCTCCTCAAACCTCTGGGCATCATTAGCATTCCATGCTCTGCATAGGATCTTACAGTGTCTTGTGCTGGGACTCTGCTTGCAGCCCAGGCTGTCCTTGACTTAGTCCTTCTGTTTTAGCCTTCCAGTGCTGATATTATGGGTACATATTACTATGCTTTTGTGGGTACGCGCATGCGTGTGGTAGTTGAGGCAAAAAGCGACAGAAAAAGCAAGAACTGTGTTCAGAATAACACAAAGAAATGTGTCCAAGCTCTCTGGAGCTGGGGAAAGCGGGCTACCCTCAGTTCTAAAACAAAAAGGGAGTTTAAAAATCACGGAGATCATAACATTAAAAAATGGTGAGGGCTGGGCAAATAGCTCAGAGGTTAACACTGCTCTTCTGAAGGTCCTGAGTTCAATTCCCAGCAACCACATGGTGGCTCACAGCCATCTTTAATGGACTCCAATGCCATCTTCTGATGTGTCTGAAGACAGCTACAGTGTATTGAGATACATTTTAAAAAATGTTTAAAAAATCCGATTGAAACCGGATGTGGTGGTGTACGCCTTTAATCCCAGCACTAGGGAGGCAGAGGCAGGCGTATTTCTGAGTTCGAGGCCAGCCTGGTCTACAGAATGAGTTCCAGGACAGCCAGGGCTACACAGAGAAACCCTGTCTCAAAACAAAACAAAACAAAAACAACAAAAATCCGGTTGAGTAATGAAAAGAAATGAAACACATTTTCCTATAGATCATGTAAGGAAAGTGCCATGTAATAAAATGATGGATAAGCACAAAACCAGGCACATAGAAAAGGCAATGTGTGCGCCTATGTGTGTGTGTGTGTGTGTGTGTGTGTGTGTGTGTGTGTGTGTGTATTCTCCTGAGTACATGTATGTGTGAAAGCCAGAAGTCATCCTCAGGTACAGTTCCTCGGGAGCTGTCCATTTTGGTATTTGAGATAGGGTCTCTCACTGCCCTAGAACTTGACAATTAACCAGTGAACCCCAGGGATTCACCTGTCTTCCTATCCTTAAGCACTGAGATATGTACAGTGAATCTCAGGCCCTCAAGCTTTCTTAGACTAAGCAATTACTCCAGACCCTTTAGTATTTCTATTAATTTTCCACATTATAAGATATACTCAAAAAGGGGGTGTGTGCTGGAGAGATGGCTCAGCAGTTAAGAGCACCGACTGCTCATCTGAAGGGCCTGCATTCAAATCCCAGCAACCCCATGGCGGCTCACAGCCATTTGTAATGAGATCTGACACCCTCCTCTGATGCGTCTGAAGACAGCTACAGTGTACTTAGATATAATAATAAATAAATCTTCAGGCCAGAGCAAGCAGGGCTGGAGCGAGCAGGGGCAACCAGAATGAGCAGAAGTCCTGAATTCAAATTCCCAGCAACCACACGATAGCTCACAACCATCAGTACAGCTACAGTGTACTCACATACATAAAATAAATCTTTTTTTTTAAATAATTTTTTTAAAAAACTAAAAGGCAATGTGTGGTCCAGAGTTTAGGTTCGCTTTTCATCACCCCTTTGGCCACTATCACCTGTCTGCAAGTGCAGTCCCAGGGGATCAGATACCCTTTTCTAGCCTCCATGAGCACTGCACACAAATACTGTGTAGACATACATGCTGGCAAAAATGCCCATATACATTAAAAAAATTCCTTTTAAAGAACAATTTATCAAATTTAATTCCCTAAAGAATAAGACATTGGTGCCTGGCTTTCATCCAAAGGCAAAATTACAAATTAATCACTGAACAAGGAGTCCAGAGATTTCCACTCTTAGCTCAGACTAACCACTGAGCCATCTCTCCAACCTCCCACCCCGACCCCCACCCCCATCCAGGGCTTTGTAAACGCTGAGTGTTATACCATGGAGCTACAGCCGGCCCTTGGGTTTTGGAGACGAGGTTACAGTATATAAGCTCGGCTCACCACCAGCTTGTCATTCTCCTCCTTCTGCCCCCAAATGCTGGCCTCCAAGGCATATGTCTCATGTCCAGCTGGTCCGTAGTTGCTTTTAGGTACTTAGCCCATGAGACAGAGTTTATTTCTGTGATTGGCCTGCTAAGGATGCTTGATGGTTCAAATGCTTATTATCCATTGTCATTCTCACTTGTCCTATTCTTAATGTTGTGGGCTATTTTTACTTGCCATGATTACCACTAGGGTTTTCAGTGGGGTCAGTCATTAGCCTCAGGGAGTAAAATTAAGAAAGGATCCATGTGTCTATTTATGTAGCAGTCTGATAGAGCAATTACACTTTCTCATTGCTATGTGACAGCCCATTTCCTGTTCCTTAATAGAGCCTCTCTCTTCTGACGACATGCCCAGCTGTATCACAGAGGAGAGTGTTAAGTCAGAACACTGATCTCCATGCCAACAGAGGGGAACGGCTACCAAAATGACCTTCCAAAGGACGGCCACCTCTGTAATGCTGCTATACAGTGGTAACATAGGAAAATAAAGTCTAGCCATTAGGAATGAACTCTGTGAGGAGAAAGGAGCCTTTATTTAGGAATTGTGTGAGAGAAAAGAGAAGTACAAGGAAAAATACATTTTGAAGATCTAATGACCACCACTTATCTTATCTCAATATGGTATCAACTTTGTCAAAATCCTAACAGTAAAGAAAAAAGGTGAACAAGAAAAAAGTCCTTTTTAAAAAATTAATTAATTAATTAATTTTATGTATATGAGTACACTGTAGCTGTGCACATGGTTGTGAGCCTTCATGTGGTTGTTGGGAATTGTATTTAGGACCTCTGCTCACTCTCATGAACCCCGCTCACTCAGTCAACTCCACACTCTCAGTCCCTGCTCGCTCTGGCCCAAAGATTTATTTATTATTATTAATAAGCACACTGTAGCTGTCTTCAGACACACCAGAAAAGAGCGTCAGATCTCATTATGGGTGGTTGTGAGCCACCATGTGGTTGCTGGGATTTGAACTCAGGACCTTCAGAAGAACAGTCAGTGCTCTTACCTGCTGAGCCATCTCACCAGCCCAAAAAGGTCTTTTTCTAAGCTCATATATTCCCTTCTCATTTGTGATATGTAATACATCAGTGGCCCTCCACTGAAGTCATTTGGACCAGGAGCTATTGTAAAACACTTTTAATTTCCATAAGCCATGCAGTCTTCCTTATTACACAAACCAAATAAGAGCAGCCATGAGCATGCATGAGCTAAGGACAGTCAGATTTATTGATCATAGCAAGAAGAAACAGCGATAGGCAAGTGATAGACAAGGACCTGCCTACATACAGAAGACCTCTAAGCTAGAGAGACTTAACTGAGGCCAGTTAGTGAAGCTGTTGGGTTTAATTCACTAAGAGGGATTGTCTATGAATAAACACAATACAACAAGCACTCTACCTTGCTTAGGCAGCCAACTTTAAATAACATGTAAATTCTATAAAATATGGTATGGACTTTTAAAACATCAGTTGATAGGGTGTTCTTCCCTTGTCTGCAGAATCATTTTGTAGAAATCTTCATTCCTGTATATAATCTGTCTGAATGAGATACTGGCGTATTTAACATTAGCGGGACACCAATAGCTAACATTGGAAGCAATGTTGCAGTGACTTGGATACAGATCTTTACTACACACTTGAAAGCCGGCTTGGTAGCTAGAGCAGTGCCCTCAGGGCACCCTGCCCTCAGGGCACCCATAGAAGTTCTGTAGGATGAGGCAGCTGCTCTTACAGAATGCTCACCCACCCTCCTCATACTCTTTCCCACGGCTGCCAACCGTTACCTTGTGTTTGGTTAAGAGTCGGAAAATGAGGAAGACCATTGGGAAGACATGAACCTTTGCTGTCACCCGTCTAATAGCTGCTGGCCACCTCTGGACGGTTGAGGGAGGCCAAAGCCTATTTGCTAAGGTGCTGATTGAGCCTCTGGAACACCAGTTCCTTCCCTTAATATAAAACCAACTTGGAGCCAAGTCATTTAAGACCTTTTGAAAACTGACTCTAAAATAGCGTGTGATATCTTGAGGAAGAAAATAAACCATGATTTAGTTAATGAGATGATACACAGGGAAAGGGCAGCCTTATATGGTGTTCTTACAGAGAGAGAGAGAGGGCATGGTTGGTAAAGCGAGGCCAGAAAAAAAACCCCTTGGCACATCCACAGTCCCAGCTGGAAATGGACATCTCTGTGTCTGCAGCCCAGTGAGTGTTACCACCAGGTCTGATGAATGGGTGGAGGTCTCCTCACTGAACTTGTGAAATGGACCGCCTACTAAGCAATGATTCTCATGGGGGAATGACGGAGTTGTTTCTTTCTTCTTTATAAAATACTTACTGATATTGTTATGTGTATGTGTGCGTTGTGTACATGTGCATTTGAGTCCCCCCACAGGCCAGAAGAGAGTGTCAGATCCACAGGAGCTGTACTCAGAGGTGGTTGTGAATTGCCCTATGAGGGTGCTAGGAATGCAACTCGGGTTCTCTGGACAAGCACTTTTAACTGTTAATCCAGAAGACAATGTCTTCTTCTTTCTATTAGTCCAGAAGACAATGTCGTCTTCTTTCTATTAATCCAGAAGACAATGTCATCTTCTTCTTCTTTCTATTAGGGCTCACTATGGAGACTTAGCTGGGCTGGAACTCCAAAGAGCAGGCTGGCTTTCAACTCACAGAGATCTACCTGCCTTGGACAGGGCTGTGATTAAAGGCATAGCCACCATGCCCCACGAAATGGTGTCTTTTCTTGATGATCATAACATGTAGGAGAATTCCTTTAGAGTCGTTTTGCCAAGGGCAAATAGCTGTGACATTGAAATCAACAGAGCTGGCCTTCAGTCTCACTGATGGTAAGGGTGATGGTGAGAATGGAACCACTGAAGGATTTGTGGTAAAGCATCTGCCCCGTCATGTGGCCATATGGTGACGAGCAGTTGATACCTATCTGCTCTCCAGTCTCTGTGCTCACAGAGCCACCAATCCTGTAGTAACTGGAACCTGGATTTTGTATAAGAACGAATGCTTTTGGACTTATTTTTTTTTACATTTTATTAGATATTTTCTTTATTTACATTTCAAATGCTATCCCAAAAGTCCCCTATACCCTCCCCCCACCCTACTCCCCTACCCACCCATTCCCACTTCTTGGCCCTAGT
Source organism: Mus minutoides (assembly GCA_902729485.2). Taxonomy (NCBI): domain Eukaryota; kingdom Metazoa; phylum Chordata; class Mammalia; order Rodentia; family Muridae; genus Mus; species Mus minutoides. The sequence goes on along the minus strand of LR752212.1, from coordinate 22,866 downwards.
GTTCCCCTGGGCATATAAAGTTTGCAAGACCAAGGGGCCTCTCTTCTCAATGATGGCCGACTAGGCCATCTTCTGCTACATATGCATCTAGAGACACGAGCTCTGGGGGTTCTGGTTAGTTCATATTGTTGTTCCACCTATAGGGTTGCAGACCCCTTCAGCTCCTTGGGTGCTTAAGCTCCAAATACTCAAGATACAATTCACAGTCCACATGAAGCTCAAGAAGGAGGCTAAAGTGTGGATGCTCTGGTTCTTCTTAGAAGGAAAACGGAACACTCACAGGAGCAAATATGGAGATAAAAGTGTAGAGCAGAGACTAAAGGAAAGGCCATCCAGAGACTGTTCCCACATGGGATTCATCCCATATACAGTTACCAAACCCAGACACTATTGTGGATGCCAAGAAGTGCATGCTGACAGGAGCCGGATATGGCTGACTCCTGAGAGGCCCTGCCAGAGCCTTATAAATACAGAGGTGGATGCTCACAGCCAACCATTGGACTAATCATGGGGTCCCCAATGGAGGAGTTCGAGAGAGGTCTGAAGGAGCTGAAGGCGTTTGCAACCCCATAGGAAGAACAACAATATCAACCAACCAGGACCCCCACCCCGCCCCCAGAGTTCCCAGGGACCACCAACCAAGGAGTACACATGGAGGGACCCATGGCTCCAGCTGAATATATAGCAGAAGATGGCCTTGTCTGGCAGACCAATGGGAGGAGAGGTCCTTGGTCCTATGATGGCTCAATAGATGCCCCAGTGTAGGGGAATCAAGGGCGGGGAGGTGGGAGTAGGTGGGTGGGTGGAGGAACACCTTCATAGAAGCAGGGGGAGGGAGCATGTGATAGGGGGTTTCCAGGAGCGGGAAGTGGGAAAGGGGATAACATTTGAAATGTCAATAAAGAAAATGTCCAATTAAAAAACAAACTTCCATATGAGGCTTTGTAGGGTCCAGCATGCAATGTGCCTGCCTTCTTGTGCACAGCATGCTATGTGCCTGCCTTCTTGTGCACAGCATGCTATGTGCCTGCCTTCTTGTGCACAGCATGCTATGTGCCTGCCTTCTTGTGCACAGCATGCTATGTGCCTGCCTTCTTGTGCACAGCATGCTATGTGCCTGCCTTCTTGTGCACTGTGCTATTCGCTCTCCCCATCACAGCTGTGCTGTGTACGTCACACTCTTGAAATGTGCCACCTGTAACCTCACTCCCTCTACAGGGCTCTTCACCGGCCTCCTGTCCTGAGCGTCCTCTCAGTCCTGACCAGCGATGATTCTTCCCTGATATCCAGGAGTCAAACCTCAGCTCACCACAGAGAAGTTCTTTGAAAACTTGTCTAAAAAAGTCATCCATATCTCATATCAACTTGTTGTTTGTGTTTTTTTTTTTTACAATTTATTTATTTATCTTACGTGTGTGAGTCCACTGAAGCTGTACAGGTGGTTGTGAGCCTTCAGGTGGTTGTTGGGATTGAATTTTTAGGACCTCTGCTCACTCCAGTCAACTCCACTTGCTCAGTCCCTGCTCGCTCCAGCCCAAAGATTTATTTATTATTATACATAAGTACTGTAGCTGACTTCAGATGCACCAGAAGAAGGCATAAGATCTCATTATGGGTGGTTGGTTGTGAGCCACCATGTGGTTGCTGGGATTTGAACTCAGGACCTTCAGAAGAGCAGTTGGTGCTCTTATCCCCTGAGCCATCTTGCCAGCCCAACTTGTTTTATTTTTATTCTAAGACCTGATACATCATTCCTTAGCTTCTGCAAGCATGGGCTCTGGGATCTCCAAGAGACCAATTCGCAAATGCTCAGTCCTTTGTAGAAGACAGTACAGTGCTGTAACATGCATCCTTCACAGCATCTGTATAATTGATGATCACCAATGTAATGAAAATGCCGTGTGAATGGTCATCATATGTATTGTTTAGGGGATGATGACAAGTCCGTCCATGTTTTTTCCAGATTATACTTAAAAAGACTGTCTGTCTGAATCAGACTCGTGTGTGGGAAAGTCAGAAGTAAGGACAATTGTAAAGTCAGTAAAAGCAAACTTTCCTTTTCAAAATGTTTTACTCTTCTCTATCTATGTCTGTTGGTCTCTCTCTGTCTCTCTATCTCTCTGTCTTTCTGTCTTTTTATCTTTCTGTCTGTCTTTGTCTGTCTCTGTCTTCCTGTCTCTATGTGTCTGTCTGTCTGTTTCTCTCTATGTATGTGTGTGTGTGAGAGAGAGAGAGACAGAGACAGAGAGACAGATAGAGAGAGAGTGAGGGGGTGGGGATGAGTGCGATCTCACTGTGTAGCCAAGGTTGGCCTCAAATTAAGTGTTCTTGTTACTCAGTCACCCACATGCTTGGATCGGATTGCAGGTACGAGCCCCTCCACTTCCTGCCAAGGTGGTGGGTGGGTTTATTTTTGGTTGTAATTTTTGTTCTTCGAACAAGTTCTTAGGTAGCTCAGGCTGGCCTTGAACTTGCAAGGTAGCTGACGATGACCTTTAGCTTCTAACCCTTTGAGTGTTTGAACTACAGACCTAGCTTACATGGTGTGGAGGATGGAACTCACAGCTTGGATCATGAGAAGCAAGCACCTTGCCAACTGAACTAAGTCCCCGTCCGGTTAAAGTTTGGGATTTTTTGTTTTTCTAATTTTTGAGATAAGGTCTCATAAAAGCTAGGCTTCCCTCACAATCTGTGTATCTGAGGATGACCTCGAACCTCTGGTTCTCCAACCTCCCAAATACTGTCATTAAACACACGGAGCATCACACCTGGGTTTTTTTGTGGTGCTGAGGACCGAGCCATGGTTTTGCGCATGCCCACTCAGCACTCAACCAACTGAGGCACATCCCCAGCCATATAAAGGCTCGACTGAAGGACTGTATACCAGGGAGAAAGAAACAGCAGTACTTCTCATGTTTAGAGCTTGGGAACTGTCTGTGTACTCAAGGAAGGAGCAGAGCTGCAAACACATTTCCCTCACGATCTGGTTAACACTCACCTGACACCTCCCATCAACGCAGACACCATGATTATTTCACCAGCTGACGTGACCTCAAGCAGGCACACAGCTTCACTGTCAAATCTGCGATTTAAATGTTTAAACAGGAGTTCGAGTAAAAGCAAATGAGTGCTATCCCTTTTGTGTCTTCCTGTGGAGAGTGAAGGAAAGGGACCGAGAAAGAAAGGCTCTAGGCGACCCATTGAACTGTGCCCATGCCTTTATTTACATCATTAATGAGTCAGCAGTAAAAACGCTTCATCATGTTCACAGGATTGTGCCGATTTTTCTTCTAAAATATACTAGGTAGCCTGCAGAGGGTGCACTTTCCTTATTTTTACACCTCCTCAAGCCTGCACAAAAGAACAGGTCATTTTATAAGATTGGGGCTTCAACTTCTTTTTCTTTTCGATTACTAAATGTTGGAGAATAGAATCTGTAAAAAGCAGAGCCGGGAAGGCAGTCTCTTTTAGCTTTTTCAGTAATAGAAAAAACCAAACCAAACCAAACCCAAACAAACCAATGTTGATGATTTTCTCTCAAAACTAGTAGTCTCCATCACGGAAATCTACAGCTGGTCAAAATGCAGACAGTAATTGACTATGTGGTCCCCAGCCTCAACTGATAAATCAACAATACACACAGTCCGTACAACACAGTACAGTACACTACAGCACAACACAGTTCAGCACAGGACAATACAACTCAACACACTGCAACATAACACAATCCCGCACAAGATAATGTAATCCCAAACTGAAGGCTCAAGGAACATGGCAGAAGAGGGCGTTGCATGAGCCAGAGGACTAGAATGCCTACTATCACATAGTGTGGGGAAGCTACACCCATGAAATCTTAGCATTATGACAGCAGTGGTTGACATGCAGAGTGGAGGAGGGAAATCCCCAAAGGCTCTATCTACCCTTAGCCGAAAGAGTAAGAGTACTCGCTCAGGGAGGGAAAAGCACTCTTCTCCTGGGACAGGAGAAGCAGTCGTGAATGTGGGTAGAAGTGGGAAGGACACGGGCTGAGTTGAGAATGAGAGGGTGGGCGGAACAGACATGCTTACTCAAGTGTAAAATTCCCGACGGAGTAAAACTGATCTCATTCGTGGGCTGATGCTTTTGTGATCTCTGCTTCCCTAGGACTTCCTTTTTTATTTTGCTTTTCCCATTCATTTATTTTTATTCTTGAGACAGGGTCTTACTATGTAGCCCTGTCTGGCCTGGAAGTCGCTATGTAGACCAGGCTGGTCTACCTCCTGAGTGCTTGGACTGAAGGTGTGGGCTACCAAGCCTGGCCTTGGTCTTATTCTGTCTCTCTTTCTCTCTTCTCCTCAACTGCCCCTGTATGCATATGTGTGTTTTCATGCTAAAAAAATGCCTGTGTCTCTCCCCTCTTTTTGTATGGGTATTATCCAATGGCAATATCATTCAAGCTGCATACATAATTTAACATATCTTCATAGTCACGTTAAACAGTAAAAAGAGATGTGACATTAATTATATATATTATTCTAATTTATTTTTTAACATTTCCACTTATACACAATCTAAAAATATCATGAGTATTATTTTTGGTGGATAAGTTACATTTCCAAATTAAAATGACCACATTCAGTAGTTACAGTTCAGTAGTTACATAGGAAAAGAAGCTACTGTGTTGGACAATGCATCTCTCTTAACTTTCTTCTTTCATTCAGTTGTGCCATCCCTAACAAGGCTAGCAGAAAGCATAGCACTACAAAAAAAATCCAAATAAATAAAAAATAAAAAATAAAAAGCTAGGCATCCAGGAACCACTCATTTCGAATTATCTACCAGTTTAGGTAGAGTAGGAAACACAAGCGATAACCTGAGTTTACTCTGCAACTGTCACCAACATCTGCAATCTTTTTTCTAGGACGGAAGTGGCATTTTGGGGGCAGTTTTCAATGACTCAAATTCCCTCTTTCCCAGCATCAGTCGTCCTGTTGTTTTATTCTCCTGAGTATTCATTTGCAAGTGCATAAAACCTGCCATCTGTCGGGTATTTCCTATGTGTTAGAGCATGTGTCTAATTAACTGTTCACACATAAAGTTCCACTTGTTGTTTACAATATCCTTTTGGGTATTTTTATTATCTTCTTTGTTTTAAAGGTGGGGGAACAAGCAGGACTGCCTTAGAGGTGTTGACCAACACAACACAGTTAGAAGATTGCAGAGCTGACATTTCAAGCTGGATATGGATATTTCTAAATTCCAAGGTCCGTAGTAGCTTTATTGTCTCCCAAGTGATGGTTATTCTAACTGGAAGTAAAGCCAATTTAGTAATCTTATAATCAGATCTTTCTGTTTTTCAGGAAAAAAAAAACACTAAGTTTCTTCCTGGGGAGGAGAGAGGTTGAATGATTTCTCCCATTAAGATCCAGGATTGGAGCTCACGATGTTGACGCCAACGTTTGTGCCCTTTCCCTTGATTAGAAATGTTTCCAGATTTAAACCCTAGTTTTTAGGACCATTAATGATCCTGTCCAAAGAGGAAGCAAGAGGTTTCAGGTTCTTCCCAGAGCAGAAAAGAACGGGCATGAGAAGGTTTGTGTGAGGTCATCGGTCTCATCGTGACTTTCACTTGGCCTTGATCTTTATTTAGCGTTTCAGTTTTATGTTCTGCAACAAGTTTGGCCATGTTGGAGGACCATCCAAAGGTCATTGAGCTGGCTGCTGGTGATTGGGCGCTCACCCGGACGCCAGGGTCTATTACTGTGCGGATGGAAATCCCCAGCTCACCTCGGGATGGTGTTCCAGCCACTTTCCGAAAGTCACAGGCTTTAGAAGCTTTTTGCGCGCTACTCTGTAAGAGCCCAAGACTGTGGGGCCTGGAGGAGAGTGGAGCTCTTTGAGTCGTCCTAGATCTGGTCACCTGGCTCTTCAGGATACATGTGGCACTTTCCCATCAGAGTGTGATTGAAGGGGGAAAGTCCGTTCCTAAATAAATCCTGATGATTCTTATTCTTTGATCTGAGAACAAGTATTCCGATGTCTGAACTATCACAGTGGCTCTCACAGAACTTCTCTTCAAATGTTAGTTCACTCACTGTGCTACTCAAGCATCTGGATTTGCACAGATATTGGATTATACAATAGAAACCGTTGATCAATCTGTTTAAAGGTTTCTCCACCTACTGTTTCTTGCCTAATAGATTTATTTGTTAAGTCTAGAGGCCTGGCCAAGTATGTTAGCATACACCTTTAATCCCAGCTCTGGAGAGGCAGAGGCAGGTCCTGGATCTCTGTGAGTTCAAGACCAGCCTTAGTCTAATAAGCAAGTTCCAGGATTGTAGGATAGCCAAGGCTATCCAGTGAGACTAGAGATCCTATCTTCATTACTCATTTAATAAGATGACTCTCTTTATCTAGGAAGGATAAACACCTTTTTGAGTTCCAGCTAGGAATGTTGGTCATATCAATAACCTGATTTTCAGGTTTTGTTAGTACTAATTCATGAATGTTAAATTACTTTTTTCTTTGTTTTAAAAATGATTTATTTTTGTTTTGCATGTATTTCTGTGCACCACACACATACCTGGTTCCAAAAGAGACCAGAAGAGGGTGTCTGGTCTCCTGGAACCAAAGTTACAGATAGTTGTGGGTCACCATGTGGGTGATGGGAAACAAACCTTTATCTTTTGAAGAGTAGTCAGTGCTCTTAACTGCTAAGCCATCTCACCAGTCTCTAAAGTTACTTTTCTTATAGGATTATGAATGACCTCTATGAATTAGGACTTTGTAAATTATTAATTATTCAAATGCTATTTTACACCAAATTGTTACATGTCTCTAGATATTTAAGTGCATACATGTTATTGTTATTTTATTATTTGGTGTTTATGTACCATGATTCAGCCTAAGGACAATCTAGGTCATAGTTATTCTTCAGGTACAGTGGCTCTCAAATAGTAGCCACTTTGTCTCCTCAGGAGACACTTGGTAAAGACTGGAGGGCTTTTTTTTTTTTTTAAATTTTAGGGTGCCACAGTTAGGAGGGTTAGCACTGGTAGGCAGAAAGCAGGCACTTGTCTAAGGCCACCTCCACACAGTTATCTGGCCCCCAGTGCTAACGGTGCTAAATCTAAGAGAGCCCATTGCAGAGTAGAAGGTTTTCAAATGCATGCCAGAGTCATGGGCAGCAGAGTGTGGGATAGAGTTGATTAACCACAAATTGACAGGTCTCATGCCTATATTTTCTTTAAAAAAAAAATCACTAATTTATGTGCAGCTTTAGAAGCCATGTAGGAAAGGCTATGATAAGCAAGTGTAATTTCTGGAAATGGCCCACTGTTTTGCACGGCTGAGATGGGTGTGCCCTGAGAATACAAGGTCCTTAGAGACTTCATCCCAGGATTGCAGGATTGCTGCTGAATTGCCTTTCCTGCCTCTGTCACATAGCCTCTGTCACATAGCCTCATGATTCCTGGGCATCAGCCCACCCTATTGAGTAAATTTCCTGCAGATCAACATGAAGATGAACTTTTATGAATTAATGCTGTTTAGATAAATTAACAACTTTATAGCATTCCTGATTTGGTTTAAATAATTTTAGGAAGAAAGTTTAAGGATATGGTTCTGATTGGTTTGCCAGAAAAAAAAATGTAATAGTGTAATAGGTTAGAATCAAGAATAGAATGTATCAGCTGTGCAGTGGTGGTGCATGTGTTTAATCCCAGCCCTTGGGAGGCAGAGGCAGGCTGATTTATGTGTCCCCTCCTCATAGAATAGTATACATTCTAATACATTATACTAAGAAGGGAAACAGGCTTGGGACAGGTTTATGGTTGTGATGGCTATTCCTGGTTGTCAGCTTGACTACATCCATGGAGGGCACACCTGTGATCCAGGTTTTGAGGCCTCTGACCCAGATCTTGACGTGGAGATCTTGAGACATTATAGTCATGAAAAACCTAGGCTCCAGCCAAACAGTGCACACCTTTAGTACCAGGAGATGGAGGCAAGAAGAACTCTGAGTTCAAGGTGAATCTACAGAGCAAGTTCCAGGGCAGCCAAGCTTAGGCAATGAGGGAGATGGAAAACAGAAAGGTGGTGATAATATGATAGAACAAGGGGCCCATGTTCCAGCTCCAGCAAGTAGCAAGCAGCAAACCCCAGCAGCTCCAGTCACGTGGCTCTGGCCTTAGAGAAGGGTCTGCTGGGACAGTTGATGCTGGTTAGCTGGAGCTAAGAAATTAGTGGTGATTAAGAGGAGACCAGCATCAGTGAGGTGAAATCTGGGAAGTGTTTTCTGAGAGCACTAAGAAGCTGTGTTCCAGAGACAGCCAAGGTTGTACCTCTGCTGCAGCTGGGCTTGGTTACGTGTAAGAGTCACCCAGGTGATACTGGTTTTGAAGGTAGGAAGGGGTCATGGAGAGCAGCTGAGGCTTGGCATTTTGAGAGGCCAGAGAAGGCTATTGATGAAGATGCAGCCTCAGTTGCAGTTAATGGCTCAGGACTGAAGGGGATATGCAAGTAGTTGAGGCTTGGCATTATGAAGAGAGCCTAGGAGAGGATATGGGTGAAGCCTAGTTGCAGTGGAAGACCCCAGCATATTGGAGATGCCAGTACCTTGGGCTGATCATCAAGAACAGCAGTGGCAATAGAGAGGCGTCTACCAGAGCCTTGAGTTAACCAGAGGACAGAGCTGGAGAAGTGACCCAAGGTTTTTAGAGGAGCTCAGAAGACCATGTGTGGATCTCAGATTTGGAACAAGAAGCTGTAACATTGAAGATGCCTTGGAGATTCCAAGATGTTTGAGATGCCATAGCCATGGGATATCTGCTGAGGAAAGCTGTTAGCAGGGAGTGGAACTAGCCGAAGAGAATAGTGCTGTAGTCAACCAAGATGAATGGAGTTGCAGATCTGAAGAGCACTTTAACCTCAGACAAGGAGATGCAGAGTTTAGAGTTTGCCTAGCTGTTTTTTGTTCTTGTTTGGTCCAGTATTACCTCACTATGACATTTCGGAATGGTAGTGTATATCCTGTGATGTTTAAGGTATGTGATCTGCTTTTTGATTTTGACTTTATATGGGATTACAGTTAAGTGATTAAATGAATCTCAGAAAAGACTTTGAACTTTGGACTTTTAATATTGTTGAGACTGCTATAGACTATGGGGACTTAAGAAATTGGACTGAATGTATTTTGCATTATGCTATGTTTAGCTATGGCACCTATATAGACTCATGTGTTTGAACAAGCTGATGGGGGCCAGGGAGTGGAATGTGGTGGTTTGAATATGCTTGGCCCAGAGAGTGGCACTACTTGGAGGTGTGACCTTGGTGGAGTAGGATCAGCAGGTGATCAGTCGGAGAATCAAATTACCAGAAGGCAGCAGCTTTCAGCATAAAGGACAGAAGAATTGCCAAAAAGTAAGCAGCTTTTAGCTGCAGAATACAGAAGAACTGTTAGAAGCCATCATCTTTCAGGCTCAGAACAGTAAGAGGTAAATTATGGTTCCAGCTTCTGGCCCCTGGAACTGTAAGAGAGAGTCACAAGGCCAGAAGATCATCAGCTGACTCCTACCTCACTACCTGACCCTGCCCACAAACCAGTGCTTTGCTTGCATGTATGTCTGTGTTCCACGTGTGTACATAGTCCACATAGGCCAGAAGAGGCCATCAGGTGCCTTGGAGCTGGACTTACAGACTGTTAGAGCAGCAATGTGGGTGCTGGGTGTTTTAAACCCCTGAGCCATCACTCCAGTTCACCCTTACAAGGTAAGGACCACGAATTTGAATTTCTAAGGCTTTCTCAAGTTGCTTTTACTTGGCCAGGGAGCTAATGCTTTGGGAGCTATTGCTGGAGACAAATCTGTCAGTGTGTGTTGGTTGGTTTCCGAGGCTGCTTTGCTTAGGCGATGGAGCAAAGAGCAGAGTTGCTGGAACTCATCTCTCTCTCTCCTCTCTCTCTCTCTCTCTCTCTCTCTCTCTCTCTCTCTCTCTCTCTCTCTCTCTCCTCACTCTATCCCTACATGTTCCCCACTGGCTGCTTCCCTTCTTTCTCCCTCTGTCCTTCTCTGTCTCCTTTCTTTCTCTGCCTCTATTCCCTTCCCTATACACCTTTCTGATGTTCCAAGTAAACTTCATTTTACACTAGACCTGTTGTATAGCTGATACCTGGGGGTGGGGGTGGGTGGGAGGGTGCCTCAGCATAGCCCTGCAACCACCTCATGCTACCACATTACAAAACACATTAAACACCAAAACGAAAGCCTTTGCATGCTGGCAGTGGTGGCACACACCTTTAATCCCAGCACTCGGGAGGCAGAGGTAGGCGGATTTCTGAGTTCGAGGCCAGCCTGGTCTACAAAGTGAGTTCCAGGACAGCCAGGGCTATACAGAGAAACCCTGTCTCAAAACAAAGCAAAACAAAACAAAACAGTCTTTGCGTAAATGTGGGCAGTAATGAGGCTTTGCCATGCAGGCTACTCACCCATACTAGACTGCCCAGTGCTTTCCAGGCTTCTGGGAAAAGGTGCACTCAAGAAGTCGGGTTCCATATTCTTCTAGGCATTGACTCTATTTTTACTCATCTTGATTTTCAACCTTTTCCATGGCCCTTTCCCTCTCTTCCCAGCTCCGGGGTCCATAGGAAGGCAGGGCCCACTTGAAAGTCAGTCTCTGCTTGTGCTGATGTCATCTGACCTGTCCTTGCTGCTCCTCCGTATGGCCTCACCCTGTGCACAGCTGGATGCAATTTTATGATTCAAAGTATCTTATCTAGCCTGTTACTCCAAAAAGCGAGTTGGTAACTATGTGTCTGTGTTAATCTGGAGTTGTTGTTAAAAGGCATTTTTCTGATTCTGGAGATCTGGAATGGGGTCCCAGAGTCTGCATTTCTGAATAGACCCTCAGGTCATGTTGACTTTGCTGGAACAAGAAGCAGGCTTGAAGTAGCAAGACTAAAGTTTGAAGTAACTAGTGGGTTTTCAAAGAGATAATTATTATCACCATAAAGAAACCAAACAGTGCTTGTACTGGTTAGTTTTTGTGCCAACTTGACACAGCTGGGTTATCACAGAGAAAGGAGCTTCAGTTGGGGAAATGCCTCCATGAGATCTAGCTGTGGGGCATTTTCTCAATTAGTGATCAAGGGCCCCTTGTGGGTGGGACCACCTCTGGGCTGGTAGTCTTGGGTTCTGTAAGAGAGCAGGCTGAGCAAGCCAGGGGAAGCAAGCCAGAAAAGAACATCCCTCCATGGCCTCTGCATCAGCTCCTGCTTCCTGACCTGCTTGAGTTCCAGTCCTGACTTCCTTTGTGGTGAACAGCTGTATGGAAGTGTAAGCCGAATAAACCCTTTCCTCCCCAACTTGCTTCTTGGTCATGATGTTTGTGCAGGAATAGAAACCCTGACTAAGACAGTGCTCCTGCCTGCAGCTGTTCCTAAGAGAGATAAATGTGTTGATTTTGTGACAGTGACACCTAACCCTGGCTCCACAGTGGAGCTTTGTATTTTTTGCTGAGAAAATACTTTTGGAAGCAGATGTTTGTAGTGAGATGTGAGCTGGACCTGGAGCTGTGGGGGCTTTGAGAAACTGATATCTATAACATTGATCCTGCTAAGTAAAGTTGAAAATATCTTCTGCACTTTAAAAAATGTATCGGCTAAAGCATTGTCTTGTCAGCTACCAGTGAGAAAGTAGAAAACAAAACCTCATCGGTTTTTTCGTTAAGTGTTGACTCTGAGCCAAGCCCTCTAGGTGTGGGAACATGGCAGATGCAGTTTCCTGCACCCAGTAGGCACTGAATGCAAACTTCAGAGAAAGAATGGTGATAAGTAGGTTCAGGCTTTTGTCATCGTCGTTGTTTCATTCATTTTCCATTAGCTTGGAATAGTTATAAAAAATCCTAGGCTTCATTGTAATATTTTAATGCATGTATACAGTGAACTTTGATCATATGAGAGATATAAGGATTACAGGTAGTAAAATAATTGGTGCAGAGGAGCTATGGAAGGTGAATAGTCTTTCTTTAAAAATTTGTGAGGGGCATCTTCTTTTTTTAAAAAATTAAATTTGTCTATTTTATTTTATGTGTAATTTGCCTGCCTGTATGCATGTGCATCAGGTGCATGCTTGGTGTGTGGAGGTCAGAACAGGGCATTAGATTTCTTGGAACTGGAGCTGCAAATGGTTGTGAGCTACCATGTAATTACTGAGAGTTGAACCTGAGTCTGCTCTTCTGACATCTTTTAGAATTTTGGTTTCTTAAAAAAAATACCCACAGAAATATTACAAGAATGTTCTTTAGGTTTAATCCCAGGTGTGGGATGTGGGGCTGCTTCGGACTGCCTGCAGCAGGTGACTGTGATTTGCCTCATGCTCTAGCAGAGGCAGGGTTTTGCCAGTTGGAGATAATTTCTGTGATTTTGTGATGTTTGGGGTTCTGGGAACTTTTCAGAGGGTACATAAATGCTAGGGCCTCTGAGAGGCCTGGTCAGTGGCTGTTGTGTTGGTCTTTTAGGAAGGTTTCTTGCTATTTGTTAGTAGATGTGGTCACAGAAGCAACAAAAGGAAAGGAATTAGATCCAGGGATCTCTCTCTCTCTCTCTCTCTCCTTCTCTCTCCCTCTCTCTCCCCCTCCCTCCCCTCCCTCCCTCCTTTCCCCTCTTTCTTTCTCCCCCTTTATCTTTGAATCTCTCCTATCTAGTGTTAAGGAGTGAAACCAGGGAAGATAAAGGAGGGACAAAGAAGAACAAATAAAGTAGCAAAGACCAGCTGCAGCCTGCTGCAAGGACAAGTGCTCTTAAATACTGAGCTATCTCTCCAGCCCTGGAGATGAAGGAGCCTGCTTAACAAGGTGGCAGAGAAGCTGGGACCTGCAGGTCAGGGGCATAGGAAGTGAAGGGGCACAACCCTTGGTGGGTCTGGAGAGGAGCAGTGTTTAAAAGGTCACGTGACCACAGGTGGCAGAAACAACTCACAGGAGCTTAAGTATAAAAGGGAACATTGTTGGCCAGGTAAACTGAATGTAGGTGGATCTGGCCTTAGGCACAGAGGGTGAAATGATCTCTCTTCCCCTCCTCTGCTTCCCGGGGAAAGCCTCTCTTATTATTCCCCTTGAGGGGGTGCTTCTTCAGGGTTGGAAATCCACAGGTTAAGATCTCAGATATTCAAGATATGCAACATTGCAGTCTCACTACCGTGAGACAGAGTAAGGACCCCTTTCTTCCAGAATGACCATTTTAGTAAGCTCCCCAAGAGTTTGAACTTGTAGCAATCCACCTGCCTTACCCGTCCTAGAAATGCCACCACACCATCTGGCCCTGGACATTCTCTGACCCCATCTTAGATGATAGGTTTTGTTTTGAATACTGTTAGGATATCTGTACCACACGTGAGCATAAGTATGCTTAGAAAGGAAAGGAAGAAAAAAAAAAACCCTTGAAAGTTGTAAACATGACTGTTATGTACAAAAACATAAAGAGATGGAGTTAAAAATAAAATTTATTTTCATCACAGTTATTACTGCTGTGACTGTGACGCAGTTCGGCATCTGGATGTGAGGGCCAGGAGACAGATTTACTATGAGTTTGTTTAGGTCATAGCCTTCTTTCTGGGCTCTTTTGAAATGAATCATTTCTCCTATAAGCGTTACGGTCAAATAAGGTGATATGTAGTCATAGCAATTGATTTCTCATAAATTAGGCAGAGGAGATATATTCCAACAGAATGAAAACATGCAAGGTTGCAATTTGTGTTTACAATTGGTCGAAGGGGGTTAGCCACTAATGCCATACTATTGCAACTGCTAGACGTAGGAAAGGATCTTTCCTGTCGAATTTTAGCTCTGTTATCATGCACCAAGCATGGACAAGATCATGGAAGTATCTGAGCCAACTGTAGACTTGGCGAATTGTGAGTATGCACAATTTAGGGAATTCATTTTATTTTAATTTTCTTGTGAGGGTATGTGTATCCTGTATGTGTGTAGTGTTTGTGCATGTGTAGATGCAGGTTGTATGCACCTCTGCATGTAAATACCACGGCCCGAAGATCATACAACGCTTCCTCCTCTATGCCTCTCTCCCTTATTCCCTCAGGACAGGGTCTTCTCACTAACCTGAGATAAACTGGTCTGGCAAGCTACAGTCATCCTCCTGTCTCCACCTCCCACCGTGCTGTGATCACAGGCATGTCTGGCTATGCCTGGCTCTTCTTCATGCAGTTGCAGGATGATCTGAACTCTTCCCCTCGTGCCGGGGCAGCAAATGCTCTTCCTCACGGAGTCATTTGCCCCAGCCCTGGAGTAGGAGCCTGTATGGAAACCATCTAGGCAGTACATCACTTAAGCTGCATTACTCAATATGGAAGCTAGCTCTTGAGGCTAGGGAGACAGCTGAGATGGTAAAGTGTTTCCCACGGAGGCATGACGACTCAAGTTTGATCCCCAGAACCAAAGTAGAAAGCTATACACATGGTGACACCGCTTGTAATCATAGTGCTGGAGAGGTGGGGAATAAAGGATCCCTGGGGCTTGTTGGCCAGACACCCTGACCTCACTGATGAGTCCCGGGTCCTTGTGAGGGCCCTGTCCAAACAAGAGAACAAACCAACAAATATAAAAGGTGGGTAGGTCCTAGGGAATGATGTCTGAGACTGCTTTTTAGATTACACAAGCACACACACACACACACACACACACACACACCTTTACCCCTTCTGACTGCCACTCTTACGCCCACCCCCAAATCAGTTTTTTTCATAGCATCCACACTTGATGTGTAGAGTTCATGAGACTAGCACTGTCATATTGAACACTGATATTCAGTGCACATAGTTCTGTTAGACAGTATTGATTGATAGTGTCATAAGTCACCCCTTTTCTTTGGGGTGAAATAAGTCAAATAAAGCTTTTAGTAGACAGCTGTTTAAAAGTTTTGTTTTATTTGTATGTGGGTGATTGAGTTGTTTTTCTTTTTTTTCTTTTTTTTTTTTTTGCATGCATGGATAATGTATGTAGGTTCACCCTGTGCATACCTGGTGCCTGGAGAGGTCAGAAGAGGGTGCTGGACCCCCTGGAACTGGGGATACAGATGGTTGTGAGCCACCACATCTAGCTCAATTGTCACGTACTCAAGTCAGCTGAGACTTGAACTTGGGTCCTCTGTAAGAAGAAATGTTTCTTAACAGCTGAGCCATCTTTCTGTTCCCCCAAATAAAGCTTTTAATAGGTTTTTCCCTCTTATGCCCCACTGTAAGCATGGTCAAAAATTTTTTTTTATGTCATATTCCAGACCAGCCCTTTCTCTTTCTTTTCCTGACAACCTCTCCGCCAGAGCCTGTTTTTATTTTTGCTGTCATTTGGATACGGTTTGAATATGGCTTCCGGTTCCATTTGCTGGGATCTTGGTCCCAAGCATGGCAGTGCTGGAAGCAGTGGACCCTTGCAAAGATGGGGACCAATGCAAGGCAATTGTGTTATGAGTGTGTTCTCTGAGATGTAATGTATATGTTGTGGGACTTAATTAGTTCCCACAAGGACCACTTGTTAAAGAAAACAGAAGTCTGGCTCCTAAATCCCTCTGGCTTCCCGTGTTATCCTGTAAGGTCTTTGACTTACATAGGTTCTTGCCATCTGCCATGATGAGATATAGTCGGGAAGACAAGCTGGTAAGACTTTTATCCATAAAGTGACCAAACTTAAGTCTTTTGCTATAGCAACAGAAATTGACTAATATAGTCTCTAATCTACACAACTTCAAAATTTTTCCTATTATTTCCATTTGTGAATTGTTTTCATACAGTTGAAATGAATTTCAAAAAACATATGTTACTCTTTGGTTGGTAGTTTAGTCCCTGGGAGTTCTGGGGTGGGTGTGTCCCAGTTATTTGATGTTGTTGTTCTTCCTATGGGGTTGCAATCCCCTTCAGTTCCTCAGTCCTTTTCTAACTCTTCCATCAGGGTCCCCGGGCTCTGTCCAATGGTTGGCTGTGAGTATCTGCATCTGTCTTAGTCAGGTACTGGCAAAGCCTCTCAGAGAACAGCCATATCAGGCTCCTGTCTGCAAGCATTTCTTGGCATCAGCAATAGTGTTAGGAGATGGTGTCTGTGGATGGGATGGCTCCCAAGGTGGATCCCACTACATATGTAGCAGAGGATTGCCTTATTTGGCATCAACGGGAGGGGTGGCCCTTGGTCCTGTAGAGGCTTGATGCCCCAGCGTAGGGTGCCACAGACCCTTTAGGCCCCCTGTCTGCGTGGAACGGATTCTCTGGAGCAAGTGGGCAAGAATTCGGCGAGTGACAAACAGACACGACACAAGGGAGTGTGGACCTGAGTGTAATGTCACAAAGTGGACACCTGTTTTATATAATACAGAGAAACAAAGCAGGCAGGCAAAGCACATAGAAGTTACCTGTCACAATACAAGGGAATGACTTCAAAAGGACTTACAGGAACCAGGCAATATTTACAGTAAATAATCAACAGCTCTGCCTAGGATCAGCTATGACAAGTAAGGACTCCCCACCCCAGTCACAACTTGTGCTACTCCTTTGAGCCTTGTGAATGCTAGCACCAGGGGGTTCTGCTCTAGCAGACCTTCTCATGAATAACGTATTACCACAGCCATGAAGGTAACTTGGCTGTGCTTTTAAGAATATGTGGGGAATCTCCATTTGTCAGAAGAATTCACCAACTTGCTTCTAATATGCAATGTAACCTGCTATACCTGGCTGTAGAAGATTCTAAGTATATACTTTGTTCAGCTTGCCCTGAGATTTCTAACTCTTGTGTAGTAAAATACTGTAAGAAAGCATGTAAGACCCTCCACGATATTGCAGGGACAAATCTGGGGCTTTCTAGCTATGGGAATGCCACGGTTCCAGGAGGATGGGTTTCTTTTGGAACTGTTTGCCTCAGGACTGCTTCCAGGTTTTCAGGCTTGCCAAGTGAGTCACTACTGGAGTGATGTAGAAGTAGGGGGATGCTAGAGTGGTGAGGTTGGAGTGGGTGGGTGGGTGAAGGAGCACCTCATAGTGGCAAAGAGGAAGGGGATGGGATGGAGGGGTTTGTAGAGGGGGGAGTGGGAAGAGGGGCAACATTTGAAATGGAAAATAAAATAATCAATTAAAAATGTATGTTATATTTAAATTTCTCAAAGAGATCAAGAAGAAAATACACAGTAAGGGAATCAGAAGTTTGTTGCGTCCTCACTGTGTATAATATGTCCTGACTTGCATCCTCACTGTGTATAATATGTACTGACTTGCATCCTCACTGTGTATAATATGTACTGACTTGCATCCTCACTGTGTATAATATGTACTGACTTGCATCCTCACTGTGTATAATATGTCCTGACTTGCATCCTCACTGTGTATAATATGTACTGACTCGCGTCCTCACTGTGTATAATATGTACTGACTCGCGTCCTCACTGTGTATAATATGTACTGACTCGCGTCCTCACTGTGTATAATATGTCCTGACTCGCGTCCTCACTGTGTATAATATGTCCTGACTCGCGTCCTCACTGTGTATAATATGTACTGACTTGCATCCTCACTGTGTATAGTATGTACTGACTTGCATCCTCACTGTGTATAGTATGTACTGACTTGCATCCTCACTGTGTATAGTATGTACTGACTTGCATCCTCACTGTGTATAGTATGTACTGACTTGCATCCTCCCTGTGTATAATATGTACTGACTTGCATCCTCCCTGTGTATAGTATGTACTGACTTGCATCCTCACTGTGTATAATATGTACTGACTTTTAAGAAATAAGTCATCTTCAGTCTTTACAATACACGACAAAGGTGTTTTCATTCATTCCTGACTCTTCCCAAAGACAGAGATTGTTAGCAGCAGGACACTCCAATTCCGGCCTAACTATGTGACCCTTGACCTGCGTTGCCAGGACAACAACCTTCAATCCCACAATCCACTTGGCTCAGTCTCCACCCTCAATAGTGTGACATCATTTTCTGTATAAATTAGGAAGTCACCTCCTCCTTGCTCTTTTTTCTTCTCTCTCTTCTCTCCTCTCTCTGTCTCTCTTTCTCCTCTTCTCTGCCCCCCCCCACCCGCTCAATAAACCTCTTCCACGTGGAACCACTTTGGCCTGGTCTGCAGTTTGGTTAATCCGCCCAAAACATATACAGATATGATATTTTTCATATCAGAGATTAAATTCCAGAGGAAGAAAATAGCTTACCTGTATTCTCCCAACACGAAAGGGCAGAGAGAGCTGTTTGTTGAGGAAGTGCATGATGACAGCCAAGTTAGAAAGGCATAACTTGGGCTGCCTTGCCAGACCCCTTCTAACCCCAAAGGACAGGAAGACAGAGCCTCCTGCACATCAGACTAACCGGCGCATTCATGGGGCTTTGCCCCTTCAGTGGTGAGAAGAGCATCATTCTAGTGGTATTTAAGCATCCTTTAACGATTGTGTCAGCGAATTAAGAAGCCAAAGCACCAGGTAGCTTTTGTACATAGCTTCTATGCAGTTTCCACCTTCAGCAACTTCATTTTCTCATTTTTTTTTGAGTGTGAAATGAAGTTTAAAAATATTAGAAGATTCAAAGGCACAATGAACAGGGTTGAAAGTCATATGCAGCTCATACCCCAAGCCTGAGAAAATAAACAATCAAAATAAACTAAAATGCCCCAGGGCAGGCTTGATGCGGTGCTGCCTTCTCTGTGCTTCCGAGAATTCTCTCTTCTCAGCGTTCTATGCTGACTTGTGGCTAAATAAGTCTGAGTCCTTTGTGTTCCCTGCAGTTGCGAAGGTCTCTGAGCATCAGTGGCTCCAGAGCATCTTAGTCCCCTCCTCACCAGCCTGCCTTTCTCTTGTATTATTTTTGTTGTTGGTGTTCTTGAGGCAGAGTCTCTCAGTGTAACTCAGTCTGGCTTTGAGCTGAGGATCCTCCTGCTTCAGCCTCCAGAGTTCTAGGGTAACAGGTGTGCACCCCCATGCTGGATTTCTCTCCTTAAGGACCAGCTCTCCCTCCTGTAACCTCTACCTTCATGCCTAGGGAGTTTCAGCACCTGCCACAGGGTGCATAAGTCTTGTGGCTTTTGGACTCTGTTGCTTCTCAGCTAAATCATGTATGTGATCTTTAAGTCCTCTGCCACTCTCTCCAGCATCCCTTACTAGAAAAGTCATGTAAACAGAAACTAAGAGATTGGAGGAATTTGCTCATGCAGAGAGAGTAGTTGATCAAGAAAGAAAAAGAGCAGCTTTGGTGATAATAATCTGGTTCCAAGTTCCAAGCTGCCCTGAATTTGAGAAATCTCGTTGAAATAAACTGAGTCTGTTTCCTCCTCTGTAAAAGGTGGTGGTGTGACCTGGGCAATGTCACAGAGCACTGCAAGCATAGAGATACACTGGGCACACACAAGCGTAGAGATTCACTGGGCACACACAAGCATAGAGATATATGGGGCACACACTTACAGGAATGCTTTCTTTCCTTCACATCACTGCAAATGACCTTAAGTCTAAAGTTATATTTTTATTGAATATTTTCTTTATTTACATTTTAAATGTTATCCCCTTTCCTGGTTTTCCCTCCAAAAACTCCCTATCCCCTCCCCCTCCTCCTGCTCACCAACCCACCCACTCCTGCTTCCCCATCCTGGCATGCCCCTATACTGTGGCATACAGCCTTCATAGGACCAAAGGCCTCTCCTCCCATTGGTGTTCAACAAGGCCATCCTCTGCTACATATGCAGCTGGAGCCATGATTCCCACCATGAGTTTCCTTTGGTTGGTGGTTTAGTCTCTGGGAGCTCTAGGGGTACTGGTTAGTTCATTTTGTTGTTCTTCCTATGGAGCTGCAAACCCCTTCAGCTCCTTAGGTCCTTTCTCTAGCTCCTTCATTGGGGATCCTGTGCTCAGTGCAATGGATGGCTGTGAGCATCCACTTCTGTATTTGTTGGATGCCAACAAGTGCTTGCTGACAGGAGCCTGATATAGCTCTCTCCTGAGAGGCTCTACCAGTGCCTGACAAATACAGAACTCTAAAAGTTGTTTTTTTTTTTTTAAAGATTTATTGTATTTATTATATGTAAGTACATGGTAGCTGTCTTCAGACACTCCAGAAGAGGGAGCCAGATCTTGTTACGGATGGTTGTGAGCCACCATGTGGTTGCTGGGATTTGAACTTATCACCTTCGGAAGAGCAGTCGGGTGCTCTTACCCGCTGAGCCATCTCACCAACTCCCAGATTTGTTATTAGATGCCAGGTGTCTCAATTAGGGTTTTTATTGCTGTGCTAAAACACCGTGTCCAAAAGCAAGTTGGGCAGAAGACGGTTCTATATCACTGTTCCTTATCAGAGGGAGTCAGAGCTAGAACTCTGTCATCTCTGCAGGACCTGGTACAGAGGTCAGAGAGGAATACTGCTTAACGGCTTGCTCAGCCTGCAATCTTACAGCACCCAGGACCACCAGCCCAGGGCAGCCCCACCCACAACCGGCTGGCTCCTCCCCCATCAATCATGAAGGTTTGCCCAATCTCCTGGAGGAGGCATTTTCTCAATTGTGGCTTCCTCCTCTCAGATGACTTTGTGTCAAGTTGACATAAAACTAGCTAGGTCACAGGGTCACACTGAGTACAGGGTAAGATTATCTGATCAATATTCACTGAAGCCACCACCATACTCTACTGATTTATCTGTTTGTCTAGTGAGTATGCATGGAAGCAGGCCAGAGGACGACACTGGGTGTCTCCCTCAATTGCTTCTCCACTTGTCTGCGATGACGTCACCAAGCCACTGATTCACGTACCCTGAAGCTATCTTACCTCAGCTTCGCTCATTACTCAACAACAAAAACAAAATTCTGGAATGCTTTCGTCTTTGAGTTGAGATCTGGGTTATTTTCAGCGGATGTTGTGTTGAATGTCCACAAGTGGTAGTCCTGGGTTCTATAAGCAAGCAGGCTGAGCAAGCCAGGGGAAGCAAGCCAGTAAAGAACATCCCTCCATGACTCTGCATCAGCTCCTGCTTTCTGACCTGCTTGAGTTCAAGCCCTGACTTCCTTTGCTGATCAACATCAGTATGGAAGTGTAAGCTGAATAAACCCTTTCCTCCCCAACTTGCTTCTTAGTCATGATGTTTGTGCAGGAATAGAAACCCTGACTAAGACACAAGGTAAACAGAGTATTTTTCTATGTTTCTCATGAACACTTGTCAGATTTCTAAGAATTGGGTGTCTTTTGCATGCAACAGAAGGACCATCCTTTCTCTAGCTTTCCAGCCTGCCCAGTGGATTTGACCTGTGTTGGGAGTTTCCATTTCCTCAGATTCCTGCTGTGATGCTGATAATGTTTTCCTCTTTATTTCTTTTTGATCCCTGTTTCCCTGCAAACTAGAGTTTCCCCAGCACCACTCCTCAAATTGTTGTCCATGGTTTCAGCATTAGCACCCCTCAGATGACCCGTTAGAAAAAGAGAAAGAGAAAGACATAGATTCTCAAGTTGGCCAAGCAGAGTTGACCTTCCTTCGGATTTTCCTACTTCTACCTTCTGAGAGCTTGGGACTGCAGGTGTCTACTGTCATGCCCAACCCAGGGCCTCATACAGGCAAATACTCTGTTAGCTGAGATACACCTATAACTAACATTTTTTCTTTTTTTCTTTTCTGTTTTTTTTTTTTTTTAACTATTTATTGGTTCTTTGTGAATTTTACATCATGTACCCCAGTCCCACTCATCTCCCCCTCCCCTCGTACCCACCTCCACCCTTACAGCCTCCCCCTCCCAACAGAGAAAAGTTTCTCATTACGGGAGCTGTAGTACCTCCCACACTATACACCCTCTGTCCACACGTCTTTGCTTGCAAACGTTCTTTGCACTGACTCCTTGGTCTGGTATGAGACCTCTGGCTTCTGCTACTCTGTCAGTACTGGAACCTCACTGGAATTCCTCTCATATACCTTATTGTTGCCCTATGTCATGGAGGTTTTATAGTTTTGGAACCACTCATACACTCCAGGGGTTCATAGATGGGGTAGATGTTGAGGTAGGCCAATTCAAAGCCCAGGATCTGGGTTTCAGAGCTATCTGACCTGGTCATCCCTCAGGTTCTCCTGCTGTCAGGCAACCAGGGCCAGTTTTACCCTGCTGCTTAAATGAGGTGCAGGGCCCGGTCTCCTGAGTGCTGCCTCAGGCGAGGGGCAAAGACAGCTCTCCCAGTTGCCATAGCAGACGAGGAAGAAGGGTGGGGGAGGCCATCTCTCCCTTGCCCACACTGCTACATGGTAGATAAGTTGGAGGGCCAGCTCTCCCATGCTCACATCTTTGGGGCTGGCTCACCCACACCCCTGCCATCAGATCAGCTCTGCTGTGCTTCCCAGGTGAGGTGTGGGGTCCATTCTTCTGAGTGCAGCTGGTGAGGGACAGGGCCAGCTCTCCCATGGTGTGCCATGGCCCCATCCTCTGGAGCCAGCTTACCTATATCTCCTGAAATCGGCAAAAGCCTGATCTCCCAAGTACTGTACTGGCTGGGGGCCGGGGCAGCTTCCCTGTTCTCAGGTCCCAGGGCCAGCTCTCCCATGATACCGAGGTGGGGCAACACCATCCCTCACTTGATGTCCTCTCTTCCTGCTGGAGGTGGGCTTTATTATTTTTTAAATTATCTCTCTCTCTCTCTCTCTCTCTCTCTCTCTCTGTGTGTGTGTGTGTGTGTGTGTGTGTGTGTGTGTGTGTGTGTGTATGTGTGTGAGCATGCATGCCCCTATTGCCCCAAGAGCTAGAGTTACAAGCAATGGTGGAACACTTGACATGGGTGTTGAAATACAAACTCTGGTTCTCTGGAAGACAGCTCTTAGCTGTTTTCCTATCAAAATTAATCAGTACCCCCAGAGCTTGTGTCTCTAGCTGCA
>LR752913.1:38858-50299 GCA_902729485.2 Mus minutoides | reverse complement strand
CACACACACACACACACACACACACACACAAAATTGATATCCTGAGTGTTATCGATCAAATACTAGTAATAACAACATCAATGAAAGAGTGTTGGCAATAAGCAGTTCTATTAATATAGTTCACAGATTGCTTTTATGTCCCAGTTCTATAATGAATTTTACTTATCTTAGTTTGTATATTAGTTCTGTTTCTGATTGCTATCAAGAAAAGGTAGACAGGAGTCAATTGTGGGAAGGAGTATGCATTTTGATCCACAGCATGAAAGGAATAGACCATCATGGCAAAGAATGCATTGTAGCAGAAGTGGGAGGTGCCTGTTCGTCCACATTGTGTTTCTAGGCAGATAGCTTGGAGCTTTGAGGCTAGAGCCACATTCTATGGGATGGTGCCATCCTCAGTCATCCTGGAGCTTCCTTCCTTCAACAAAGGAAGGTGGATGCTCTCATAGATACACTCAGAGGTTTATTTCTAAGCTGACTTTTAAATCTAGTCAAGTTAACAATGAAATTGAGTTATTACAGTAAGCAGGGTTACTATCTCAGTTACACGGTTAAGATTTTCAGATGTTATACCATGTAAGGAGCTATATGACCTAAATAGAATGTATGCTAGCTCCAGATAGCCCACTAATATATACCAATTGAGTTTGTGTGCATTTTTATTTCTATTTTACTAATAATTATAGCACTTGTCAGAGTAACATGAGTAATGGACACACATTTCTTTTTCTCTTCTAAGTCTATTGAGTATTAATCAATTGTCCTTTCTTACATTTACTTTCTCTCTCCCTAGAGGGTCTCTGATGAACACCCCACTCACTCTTTTCTGTAATGCACAATGGTCCACCCTATGTCCCAAGATAATTTTGACCAATAGTCTGTAATATTTGGTGCTATCTATTATCCTACTGGGCATATTTTAGATTCAAAGGGGGTTATTGTAAATGATGATATGATATTAACGCAATCTGAGTTTGTCTTGAAAAATTAGAAATATTTTTACTTGTTGCTGTATGTCCCCATTCTGCATTATTCTATGTTCCAAGAAATTCTGTTTGTTCTTGTTTCTGCTATCCTGAGACACAAGCTTTCCAAGTTCTTATCTACAAAGGCAGCACATATCATGGTCATACAAATAAAGGTTACAGAAAAATAAAATGCAATTAAGAGAATGAAATAAATCATGGGTAAAAGACCTCTAATTTTAAAGAAAGAAAGTTCTGTTAACATTTTTCTTGCATTACTTTAATTCACTGTGGTGGTTTGGATGAGAAATGTCCTCTACAGTTGTGGCATTTGAACACGTGGTCTCCAGGTGGTGTCCCTGCTGGAGGAAGGGCATCAATGGGGGCCAGCTTTGAGATAAAAAATTTTGTGCCACTTTTAATTTGCTCTCTGTAATTCATAGTTGAGTTTCAAGGTATGAGTTCTCAGCTTCCTCTTCCAAAATTAGCTTTAGAAAACAAAAACTAGAGGCTGGCTTTAGGTTTCTACAGTGATGAGGTAATGGGTATAGGGTGACCACTGAGTTTCTCACTAGTGTCAATGTGAAAAAATGGAGTGGAGCATGGGAGCTATCAACAGTACGCCTCAAAAACACAGTCATATTCTTTGTTGAATTTACAGGGAAAAATACAGTTGAGTAACTACTACATGATTGGAGCCATTACTTAGAGCTCAGCTGTGTTTGCTGAACACCTCTAGAAGGTGGAGTTCTTACCAATGATGATGCTAACAGAGTCTTAGAGTTCAGTATGGAGTTACCATATGTTTTCTGTGTGCAGGCTATGGGAAATGGGCTGTCATAGTTTTAAATCCTGGATCTAGTGACTAGCTTTTTGAGTCTCTCCTCTGCACAGGGTCTTACTCGTTGTGTGCTTTGCCATACATATATGTTTCCTACCTTAATAGGAGGTGCCTTTGTTCAGGGTTAAAAAAAAAAAAATCTGGGTTTGTGCTCTTTGTTTCTGCAACTCCACAAATAACTATGCATTCAAACTATTTTCGATAGGATTTTCTTTATTCTCAGTCCAAGCCAGTATTATATTACTTATAATTGTGGAATGTTTTTCAGAGGTGAAATAGATCACTAACAGTTCTTAGACTTTTAGTTGGAAAGTAACTTTTAGTTCCGATGCACAGAAGTTAAGTATGTGTACAATACTAATAAAAGTAATAACCCTTGACCTTGATGAAAGGTTCATTATTAGACTATGAACTGCTTCAGCGCTTACCATTTCTCTGTATTCTGGTGCAATCTAGTCTTCATTCACTTGCTATATCTTTGCTTGTATTACTTTAATATTTCCACAGTTCACATGGAAAGATGAACTCAAACAGCTCGCTTCTCAATGATTTTGGAAGCAATTTCGTCCTGTTCCTTCTTTCTTTTCTCAGAGCCCAGGAACAGGAACACAGTGATCACTAATGCAATAGTAAAACAAAACAAAACAAAACAAAACAAACAAATAAACAACCCAGATATTTCGATCTGGGTCCATGGATGCTAATTATAAGTGTCATATTTTCCCTTTTTAAATTTATCCTCATGAACTTTGAAATCTTTACATACCTTCTATCCTTTTCAACTATCCTAAGAAAATGTGTTTCTTACGTTGGTGTCAGAGCCTAGTAAGATTTTCTGCAGAGAAAATTTGCTGTGATTGCCTGCAGTCTTGTCTCTTATCAACTTTAGTCAATGAGTTCCTTTGAATGATTTTCTCCCTATAGTCAGTCAACCAGCTCATCGTGCTCAATCTGTTTCCTTCCTTATAAGATTTGAAAAGGCCTAGCATGGTGTCGGTGCAGTCTTGATTAATCTTCTTATTTCTAAGATGGCAAAGTTGAATCAAGGCTAATCTTCTTTATGATTCATACCCTTAAAACCCTTAAAACTCCCAATCCTTTAGGATGTCTGTTCATCTACTTTTGCCGCTTTAGCAATATCCTCCCAATTTGTGTGCTTAAGCTTAGCATGAGGTTATTGGTCTTAGGAATCTTAGACAGGGATAATTATATATAGGTCTGGTTTTCTCCACATTCATCCTGTGTCTGGAATTTGAAAAGTTGGAATTTTAATACTAAAGATTTATGGGACTTCTACAAATGCATGTCTAGATTTGATCATAGAGCATCATGAGTACTACAGGAAGAAGTATTTATTTGCTTTGTGAGGAGAAAAAATTTACAAAATCAACCAAAATCACTTTATTATTGAATAATTTGTAAGTTTTGCATGTGCCTTTCTAGCACAGTGTGCTAATTTGGTTTCTATTTGCTGTGATAAAACATTC
Organism: Mus minutoides; assembly: GCA_902729485.2. NCBI lineage: Eukaryota > Metazoa > Chordata > Mammalia > Rodentia > Muridae > Mus > Mus minutoides. The sequence goes on along the minus strand of LR752913.1, from coordinate 47,006 downwards.
TGACCATAAGCCACTTGGAAAAGAAGCGTTTATTTGTCTATCATCAAGAGAAGCCAAAGGCAGGAATCAAAGAAGGGTCTTGAAGCCATGAAGGAATAGTGTATATCAGCCTGCTCCATGTGGCTTGTTTCCACTGGCTTGCTCTACTTGGTCTCTCAGCTACCTTTCTCTTCTTCCTTCCTTCCTTCCTTCCTTCCTTCCTTCCTTCCTTCCTTCCTTCCTTCCTTCCTTCCTTCCTTCCTTCCTCTCTCTCTCTCTCTCTCTCTTTCCTTCTTCCTTTCTTTCTTTCTTTCTTTCTTTCTTTCTTTCTTTCTTTCTTTCTTTCTTTCTTTCTTTCCTTCTCTTCCTCCCCTTCCTCCCTTTCCCCTTCTGCTTTCCCCTTCCCCTTCTCCTTCCTTCCTTCCTTCCTTCCTTCCTTCCTTCCTTCCTTCCTCTCTCTCTCTCTCTCTCTCTCTCTCTCTTTCTTTCTTTCTTTCTTTCTTTCTTTCTTTCTTTCTTTCCTTCTCTTCCTCCCCTTCCTCCCTTTCCCCTTCTGCTTTCCCCTTCCCCTTCTCCTTCCTTCCTTCCTTCCTTCCTTTCTTCCTTCCTTCCTTCCTTCTCTCTATCCTTCCCTCCCTCCCTTCCTCCCTCCTTCCTCTCTCTCTCTTTCTTTCTCTCTCTCTTTCTTTCTCTCTCTCTCTTTCTTTCTTTCTTTCTTTCTTTCTTTCTTTCTTTCTTTCTTTCTTGTCTTTTAGCTTATTTATTTAATTACTTATATTTCAAATGTTGTTCCACTTCCCAGTTTTCCCTCTCTAAACCCCCTCCCCTTTGCCTCTATGAGGGTGTTCCCCCACCCACCCACCCATTCCTACCTCACCTCTCTAGCACTCCCCTTTGCTGGGGTATTAAGCCTTCACAGGACCAAGAACCTCCCTTCGCTCTGATCTCAGATAAGGCAGTCCTCTGCTATATATGTAGTGAGAGCCATGGATCCACCCATGTTTACTCTTTGATTGGTGGTTTAGTCTCTGGGAGCTCTGGGGAGTCTGGTTAGTTGATATTGTTTTTCTCCTATGGGGCTGCAATCCCCTTCAGCTCCCCAGTCCTTTTCCTAACTCTTCCATAGGGATCCCCAGGTTCAGTCAAATTGTTGGCTTTGAGTATCTGTATCATCTCAGTCAGGTGCTACTTTTCTTATGAAGGCCAGGTCCACCTGTGTAGAGATGATACCATTCACAGTGCGATGTTCCACTCTATCAATTGGTAATTGAGAAAATTTCACCCTGACATGTCTACAGGGTCACCTGATGGAGGCAACTCTTCAATCGAGGTTTCATCCTTTCAGGTGTGTCAAGCTGACTTTTATTTATTAATTTTATTTATTATCCATTACACTCAGAACCCAACAATGATAAAACATGGTCTTCACAACACCTATAGGGAGAACAATGTTTAATTTTATGTAATTCAAACGTATTTGCTCCAGAATACATAACATTTGTATATTAAATACTTTTATTAGAGTTACCTCCATTCTGATAACCATAAACAAATGTTTATAACAAGTCATTTTGATATTGAAGGTAATTTTTCAGATATAATGTCTACCTTGAATATTTTCGTTCAAGAGATAGTTTTGATTCTAAATCAGGAAGTGACATCAATATAGAGAGCAGAAATAATTTTTAGGTGGAACATTCTATTGACTTTAGGCTCTGTATGAAAAATATAATAAGTACCAAGTAAGAAAAGTTAATACACTAAACAGAAATACCATATATCACTCATAAGAAATTTAGGAAGTAGATTCTATTATCACATCATATGTGAAGAACTGCAGAGAAAGAATTAAACATATTGCCCAAAACCATGCAGAACATTTTTGCTAGAACATGGGTTTAATACAAATTTATATGACTTTAGAGTCCATATTCTTAGCCTCTCATGTTTATTTCTCTTCAAAGGAAACATTCTCAAAGTAGTGTTCAAGGCTCTATGGAAGGCTGGCAAGATTCTTTATGAGTCTAGTATAGGATTATAAAGTTTCATTATTTCTTTGACATTTTATAGCATCAAATGGTGGTTTTTCATTCATGATTTTCTGTGATATAAAGCTTCATAATTTATAAATTTGGCATTAATTGATATTTATCAATAAAATATTTTTATAGAATGCCAGAGATTATTTACTAGGAAGATTGGCTAATCTTTTTAATCTTTTACCAATTAACAGAGGTTGAATTTAGATTCAGGGCTTGACTTTTGAGCTCATTCAGAAGGACATTATGACATGGCCTAATTGTTCTGTGACAGTCCACTGTCTACTTTTAGAGTACTATTATTTGACTATATATAGGGAGTTTTTGCTCAATAGAACAAAGTGGTTCCTGATTAGAATTGACATGCATCCACAGGTGCTTTAAGCAGACTATACTATGATAAGGCTTTCTTAGACCAGATTCATAAGAAATGAAAGAAAGACAATGTTTTGATTAAAGGACCATACCTAGTTGGATACTTATTAACAAATTTTATAATTCTAAAAGAAGATTTAAAACAAATTTTATTTTGGCTCTTATTTATCATTTGTGAAACATAGAAAATAAGTTTAGAATATAAAGTCTGAAATCAATTCTGTTCCCAAGAGATAACTAATTAGTAATATAAAAGTGAATAGAGTGTTGGGTCAAAGTGATTACGTAATCTTGACTAATTTCAAAACAGTGAAGGAAAAGTAAGTGCTGAGCACATCAATAGTAGTTGTCAATAGAGTCATCAAAAGTCAAAACAGAGCTAGAAACCAATCCCAAATAATGGAGGTAAGGGATCTACATGGAGTAATTCCAAAAGTACATTCCCTTCAAAGAGGTGGGAAGGAGCTTAAGAAACAATTTCCTTTAGAATAGCAGTCAAGAAGAGGGCAGAGTATTTAAATAAATCAGTACTGTATGATTTCTTTACCAAAACAGTGTTGTGGTCCAAGTTCCTAATAATTTTATAGGCATTTATCAGATGGTGGAATAACTCATAATTTTAAAAATATTTATCTTTTGTGTTGTGCTTGCTTGCTTATGTGCACCACATGAATGCAGGGAGCTTATAAGATTCCCTAGAGCTGAAATTAAAGACTGCTTGTACCTGAGCCCAAGTACTCTGCAAGAGTAGTAGATCCTCTTAACTACTGAGCCATCTTTCCAACTTCCCATAATTCATATAAATTTAAGTGAAAATGTTTTCATAAGTTAAACAGAAACTTAAAAATGAACAGAATGCATCAATAACCAATCCCCTCAAAACACTTTGAAATGGGGTATGGTGGTTCAGATAGCTTAGACCTGTAATTCCAACTCTTGAGAACTGAAACAGGGGTTGTCATGACCTTGAGGCCAACAGAACATCAGTAGAAAACTTGTTCAGAAATTATAGTTTGCTTTGGGAACACCTATGTCTATTTTCTGATCATATAGGAATGAATAAGTACATGCTTCATTTCTATAAATGTGGAATGCCATAGATTTTTGAACACTTACACTTGGCTGATAGATGATGGCTTGTTATATCAAGTCGGTTAATTTGGAATACACTCTTAAAGTTAAGTAATTATCTAACATGATGGGTAAAAATGATACATGTCTTTAAACCCAGCTTTATATGCAGAGGCAGGTGGCTTTCTGGGTTCAAGGCTAGACTGATCTACATAGCAAGTCCATGTCAGTCAAGGCTACAACAGTGAGACCTTGTCTAAAAATAAATAATTAGTTAAAATATAGGGGCAAAACTGTCTTTGCTCATTGAGTAACCAGTCATTGCATGTTGACTACATTTCAGGCACTGTTCTAGGTACCAAAGATACTTTAGGAAATAAATCAAGCCCTTCATTGTATAGAATTATCATAGTTGAAGACATTAATTTCATAACTCAACATACATCAGAGTGACATGACAGACAGTATTCTCAGCATCTTCTTTAGAGCCCAGCCTCAGAGAGTTCTTCAGAAGTATTAGTGAGGTAAAGTTAGCTGAGTAAAGATTTAAAAGCAGAGAATTTTAAGCCAAGAGGACATGTAGTTTAATAGACTACTTGAAAATGAGCATGTTCTAGGAGCATATAGAAAATCAGTGTCTAAGGCAGTGAACAGCAGGACCACAGGGAGGAGAAAGGCTGGAAATGTTTATGAATAGATCACCAAGGCCAGGAAGGGTATCTGAATGTAATTATAAGTGTTGGTTCAGAACCATTGGAGGAATGCAATCAGGGAAAGGGCATGCTCTAATTTGTGCTCTAATACTATCAGTTTGGTAGCTATATGGAAAAGGAACTTGAGTTGGTGGTGCAGGGTAGAAGCAATTACCATAGGCATTAAGTCAGACATCAATAAAAAAAAAATATCCATGGCTAGATGAGGCATTCATGTAGTTCCTACAATCCTTCTAAGTATTCAGGCTCTGTAGAAGATAAAGAAATTCAGGTATTTGTTTAGAAGATATTATTCCGTAGAAAAGCAGGCACAGACTTAAATTCAGGCAGTTACAATCATTTGGTTCTTGACAAAAGTGCACAAAATACACATCGGAGGAAAGACAAAGGACAGCATCTTCAACAAATACTGCAGGAAAACTGGATTTCCACTTGTAGGGAAATGAACATATATTCCTATACTTCATTCTGCACAATAAGGCAACTTCAAATGTATCAGTGGGCTCAGTGTAAAACTTGAAACTTAGAAAGTATTGGAGGATAAAGAAGGAAAACTACTTCAAGATATAGCAATTCTCAAGGAGTTTCTGAATAGCACTCCCTTGTCTCTTAGGTAATAATGTCAATTAATATATGGTATTATTACATGTGAAATAGTATTGACTTTTGGAGTGGAAAATGGGACTTTGGAGGACAGCATAAAATGAAGAAGTGTTTTTGCAGGCAAAAAAAACACAAAAAAACAGTTAAGAGTACGAAGACAGCATACAATGGGGGAGAAACTTTTGCCAGCTATGAATTTTTGTTTTGTTTTGTTTATAAAACCAACTGATTTTTATGAACAATTTAATCTTTTTATTAGATATTTTCTTCATTTACATTTCAAATGCTATCCCCAAATCCCCCTATACCCTCCCCCTGCCCTGCTCCACAACCCACCCACTCCCGCTTCCTGGCCCTGGCATTCCCTTGTAGTGAACATAGGTATATGGGTTCATTTCTGGGTCTTCAATTTTATTCCATTGATCAACTTGTCTGTCCCTGTAACAGTACCATGTAGTTTTGTATCCCAGTTGCTTTGTAGTACAGCTTTAGGTCAGGCATGTTTTTTCACCAGAGGTTCTTATATCATTGAGAAGAGTTTTTGCTATCCTAGTTTTTTGTTATTCCAGATGAATTTTCAAATTGTCCTTTCTAATTTGTTGAAGAATTGAGTTGGGATTTTGATGGAGATTGCATTGAATCTGAAGATTGCTTTTTGCAAAATAGCCATTTTTACTATAGTGAGCCTGGCAATCCATGAGCATAGGATTGAGATGAGCATCTTCTCAGATCCATATGCATCTTCTGAGATCTTCTTTGATCTCTTTCTTCAGAGGCTTGAAGTTCTTATTATACAGATCTTTCACTTTCTTAGAGTCACAATAAGGTATTTTATATTATTTGTGACTATTGTGAAGGGTGTTGTTTCCCTAATTTCTTTCTTAGCCTGTTTATCCTTTGTGTAGAGAAAGGCCATTGATTTGTTTGAGTTAATTTTATATCCAGCTACTTCACTGAAGCTGTTTATCAGGTTTAAGAGTTCTCTGGTGGGACGTTTAGGATCACTTATATATACTATCATATCATCTGAAAATAGTGATATTTTGACTTCTTCCTTTCCAATTTGTATTCCCTTGACCTCCTTTTGTTGTCTAATTGCTTTAGCTAGGACTTCAAGTACTATATTGAATAGGTAGGGATAAAGTGGGCAGCCTTATCTAGTCCCTGATTTTAGAGGGATTGCTTCCAACTTCTCTCCATTTACTTTGATGTTGGCTACTGGTTTGCTGTATATTGATTTTATTATGTTTAGCTATGGGCTTTGAATTTCTGATCTTTCCAAGACTTTTATCATGAAGGGGTGTTATATTTTTGTCAAATGCTTTCTCAGCATCTAATGAGATGATCATGTGGTTTTTGTCTTTGAGTTTGTTTATATAGTGGATTTCATTGATGGATTTCCATATATTAAACCATCCCTGCATCCTTGGAATGAAGCCTGCTTGATCATGATGGATGATTGCTTTGACATGTTCTTGCATTTGGCTAGAGAGAATTTTATTGAGTATTTTTGCATAGATATCTATAAAAGAAATTGGTTTAGTTATCAGAGTAATTGTGGCTTCATAGAATGAATTGGGTAGAGTACCTTCTGTTTCTATTTTGTGGAATAGTTCGAGGAGAACTGGAATTAGGTCTTCTTTGATAGAACTCTGCACTAAACCCATCTGTTCCTGGGCTTTTTTTTTGTTGTTGTTGTTGTTGGGAAACTATTAATGACTGCTTCCATTTCTTTAGGGGATATGAGACTGTTTAGGTCATTAATCTGATACTGATTTAACTTTGGTACCTGGTATCTGTCTAGGAAGTTGTCCATTTCATCCAGGTTTTCCAGTTTGTTGAGTATAGCCTTTTGTAGTAGGATCTGATGGTGTTTTGGATTTCCTCAGGATCTGTTGTTATGTCTCCTTTTTCATTTCTGATTTTGTTAATTAGGATACTGTCCCTGTGCCCTCAAGTGAGTCAGGCTAAGGGTTTATCTATAGTGTTGATTTTCTCAAAGAACCAGCTCCTGATTTGATTGATTCTTTGAATAGTTCTTTTTATTTCCACTTGGTTGATTTCAGCCCTGCATTTGATTATTTCCTGAAGTCTACTTTTGGGTGAATTCGCGTCCTTTTTTTTCTAGAGCTTTAAGTTGTACTGTTAATCTGCTAGTGTATGCTCTCTCTAGTTCCTTTTTGGAGGTACTCAGAGCTATGAATTTTCCTCTTAGGAATGCTTTCATTGTGTCCCATAAGTTTGGATATGTTGTGTCTTCATTTTCATTAAACACTAAGAAGTCTTCAATTTCTTTCTTTATTTCTTCCTTGACCAAGGTATCATTGAGTAGAATGTTCTTCAGCTTCCACGTGAATGTTGGCTTTCTATTACTTATGTTGTTAGTTAAGATCAGCCTTAGTTGCCCGCAATCTTTCCTCTGAGCCCAGCGGACACAGCTAGGGACATCCCAGGACTTTAAGATCGCATCGGGGTTACGCGTGAGTGCAGTGCAGAGGAGGTATCAGGAGCATAGGGTCAGCGGATGCCCCCAGAGGCAGGATCCGAGAACTCTGCCCCACCGGAGGCTGGGCCTCTCCCAGCCAGATCACCCGCCACCCCGCCATCTTTCCTCTGAGCCTAGCAACTCCAGGACTTTAAGACCACATCAGGAGCTCAGGGCCCGGGCCTCAGGCTCTGTGCACTCTCTTAGGCTCTTTCGGGACTCCCCAAGCTATCTCTAGAAGTGAGGTGAGGAGGGGAACACAGCCTCTATTCTGGCCCAATCTTGTGGAAATTAAGACATCAGCCAGGAGATTGATAAGGGACCAGGGCAAAACAGCAGGTCCTTTCTGGTCTGCACCAAAGCCAGGTCACCTCGGGCAGAGATGGCAGGAGGAAAGCACAAGAACAGAAGCAACAGAATCCAAGGGTACTTGGCATCACCAGACCCAAACTTACCCACCACATCAAGTCCTAGATACAACAGCACACCAGAAAAGCAGGACATGGATATAAAATCACTGGTCATGATGATGATGGAGGACTATAAGAAGGATTTACAGGAACAGATAAATACAAACACAGATAAACAACTAGAAGCATATAAAGAGGAAATACGTAGAAAGTTACAGGAAAACAATACCAAACAGGTGATGGAATGGAACAAAACCATACAGGACCAAAAAAGGGAAGTAGAAACAATTAAGAAAAACCAAAAGGAGTTAACCCTGGAGATAGAAACCATAGGAAAAAAATCAGGAACCATAGATATGAGCGTCAGCAACAGAATACAAGAGATGGAAGAGAGAATCTCAGGCACAGAAGATTCTATAGGGAGCATAGACAAAACAATCAAAGAAAATGCTAAATGCAAAAAGATTCTAACA
>LR752913.1:0-38288 GCA_902729485.2 Mus minutoides | reverse complement strand
TGGGCACTGGGGAAAAATTCCTGAACAAAACAGCAAAGGCTTGTGCTGTAAGATCAAGAATTGACAAATGGGACCTCATAAAGTTGCAAAGCTTCTGTAAGACAAAAGATATTGTCAACAGGACAAAAGGGCCACCAACAGACTGGGAAAGGATCTTTACCAATCCTAAATCAGATAGGGGACTGATATCCAATATATAAAAAGAACTCAAGAAGGTGGACACCTGAAAATCAAATATCCCCATTAAAAAGTGGGGCACAGAGTTAAACAAAAAATTCTCAACTGAGGAATACCGAATGGCTGAGAAGCACATGAAAAAATGCTCAACATCCTTAATCATCAGGGAAATGCAAACCAAAACAACCCTGAGATTCCACCTCACACCAGTAAGAATGGCTAAGATCAAAAATTCAGGTGACAACAGATGCTGGCGTGGATGTGGAGAAAGGAGAACACTCCTCCATTGTTGGTGGGAATGCAAGCTTGTTCAACCACTCTGGAAATCAGTCTGGCGGTTCCTTAGAAAATTGGACATAGTACTACCAGAAGATCCTGCAATACCTCTACTGGGCATATATCCAGAAGATATTCCATCTGGTAACAAGGACACATGCTCCACTATGTTCATAGCAGCCTTATTCATAATAGCCAGAAACTGGAAAGAACCCAGATGTCCCTCAACAGAGCAATGGATACAAAAAATTTGGTATATTTACACAATGGAGTACTACTCAGCTATTAAAAACAATAAATATATGAAATTCCTAGGCAAATGGCTGGATCTGGAGGCCATCATCCTGAGTGAAGTAACCCATGCACAAAAGAACTCACATAACATGTACTCACTGATATGTGGATATTAGCCCAGAAACCTAGACTACCCAAGATACAATTTACTAAACACATGATACTCAAGAAGAAGGAGGATCAAAATGTGGACACGTCACCCCTTCCTAGAATTAAGGTCAAAGCACACATTGAAAGAGTTAAAGGGAGCATTTGTGTAGCTCAATCCAAAGGATGGACCCAACGACTGCGGCTGCCAGGGATACATCCCACAATCAGTCACCAAACATAGACACTATAGCATATGCCAGCAAGATGGTGCTGAAAGGGCCCGGATATAGCGGTCTCGGGGGAAAATATACCAATGCCTGACAAACATGGAGGTGGAATCTCACGGTCAGCTATTAGATGGAACACAGGGTTCCCAAGGAAGAAGGAGCTAGAGAAAGTACCCAAGGAGCTGAAGGGGTCTTCAACCGTATAGGTGGAAGAATAACCATGAACTAACTAGTACCCCCTGGGCTCGTGTCTCTAGCTGCATATATAGAAGAGGATGGCCTAGTTGGCCATCAATGGGAAGAGAGGCCCCTTGGTTATGCAGTCTTTATATGCCCCAATACAGGGGAACGCAGGGGCCAAGGGTTGGGAGAGGGTGGGTAGGGGAGCAGGGACGGGAGGGGGGAGAATATAGGGAACTTTCTGGATAACACTTGAAATGTAAATGAAGAAAATATCTAATAAAAGTTGAAAAAAAAAAGATCAGCCTTAGTTCGTGGTGATCTGATAGGATGCATGGGATAATTTCAATATTTTTGTATCTGTTGAGGCTTGTTTTATGACCAATTATATTGTCAGTTTTGGAGAAGGTGCCATGAGGTGATGGGAAGAAGGAATATTCTTTTGTTTTGGGATAAAATGTTCTGTAGATATCTGTTAAATCCATTTCTTTGATAACTTCTGTTAGTTTCAATGTGTCTCTGCTTATTTTCTGTTTCCACGATCTGTCCATTGATGAAAGTGGAGTGTTGAAGTCTCCCCCTATTATTGTGTGAGGTGCAATATGTGCTTTGAGCTTTATTATAGTTTCTTTAAGAATGAGGATACCCTTGCATTTGGAGCATAGATATTCAGAATTGAGAGTTCATCTTGGAAGATTTTACCTTTGATGAGTATGAAGTGTCCCTCCTTGTCTTTTTTGATAACTTTAGGTTGGAAGTTGATTTTATTTGATATTAGAGTGGTTACTCCAGCCACCTGTGAATTTGACAACAGTTTAATATCTAGAAAATAAAAAGCAAGACAATCAATAAAAGGACTAAGGAAACGAAAAACAGTTGTGTAAAAATGCAAATCAGAACTACACTGAGATTTTATCTCACACCAGTTACTGAGGCACTCATTAAGAAAACAAAAGCAGAAAGTGCTGGGGATGTGTATACAAAAGAAATCAGTCAGGAGATTGCTAGCAGTATTACAACTAGATTTATGGTATGACCCAGCTTTACCATTCTGTGGTTTCTACTCAAAGATCTCAACTGAGCATGTCACCAAGATACTTGCATGTTTAGTGTATGGCTATGCACAACAGCTTCATTCTGGAGTTAACCTACATGTTCAGTAATAGGGGAATGGATAAAGAGAACATTGATTTATATTCGCAATGGTTTATTTTCAGACACAAGGACGTTGAAAATATGTGCCACTGTAGCTAATTATATCAAGAGATTTAGGTCAGTCTCAAAAAGAAAAAAATATATGTTTTACTCTTATTTGTGGTTCTTAGATTTTATATATTAATAGAGAAATAAAGACAGTATGTGCATATTTAGCATGGAAGTAAAAGCAAGACTGTGAGCATCATTGTAGCCAAAGTAAGGGAAGGAGGAAGAAAAAGGAAGAGTGCGGGGAATGTACTCAGCCTGCAATACACATTTATATAAAAATGTAAAAATACAGTTATCCATGATTTAAAATAATAATACATCTTAAAGAGTGTTCAACCAGAGGTGCTGGAAGACACCAAAAAAAAAAATGGCACCTTTTAGACATAACAGAACTGATGCAAATATGAATTCACAGGACTGTGGGAGTACTCACAGGACCTGAACTGCTCTAAGTAGATGGAGACCAAGTGTTTACAGTACAGCTGGACACAAGATTTCATTGTAACCCAGAAACTATCTCCAAGTGTCAGCCACTCACAAGGGGAAAATTATTTTTTTTTCCCCAATGGGAACTCACTAGGTATACAAATGACACTTATCCGCCAGTTTCCTGTCCAGAAATAGAGAACTATAACATTTTTGGAAGTGTTTGTCTCATAATGCTTGAGCATTTTTAACCTTACAGTCTTTTGCTTATACATTGTGTGTGTGTGTGTGTGTGTGTGTGTGTGTGTGTGTGTGTGTCCTCAAGAGAGAGAGAGGAGGATAAAGTGTGGATGTGGATCTTATGTGGGTCTTTAATGACGATATGTATTGCTGGAAGAAATGGAGGAGAGATGAGATGTTACAGCTTCTTGTTGACAGATGTTTCTCCTAAGGTAGGGAGCTGATACAATGGAGTACTCTTTGTAATAGTAACATAATCACACATTGAATATTTGGAGAATACATTCTATTCATAGATTACATAGAGAACCTAGACAACAGAAATATAAAAGAGTCCATATGGATACATGCTATCCTTGTAGTTTTGAATCATGATGAAAAAGTAGGAGGTCTAATATATGGAAAATGATTGTTATGTAATAATGCTATATGTCTCTACATTCTTAAGCGACACATTAAAATTTACTTATAAGGTATATCTAGTAACTATCTCTCTAGTATGTACTTTTTAGAGGAAGAAAAACTGAGATTAACCACTGTCAGGAATAGTCATATTTTTTTAGGTATTTGAAGGTGACTGTGTAGGCTGTCATAGAAATACATAATCCATTTATACATTTTTAAAGTACTCCCCAAAGTTGCAGTGTTCAGAGTAACCCACAATGAAGAGAGTAAATTTCTTCTTGCAGAGCCAAGAATGAACTCCTAGAAGTTTATCTTTAGGAAATTAGTGGCTCAGAGAATAGACTCTTGGGCTGTTGTTTTATTTCTAAAGCACATTACAGTCATCTATAAAAGCTATTTAAAATTGTAGACAGTATATCTCTGAAATAGGATAAATTATATTTATGACTTTTTTCTTGGATACTGTTTTGCCAAAACACAAAGCTTTTTATGGATATTCGATAAATATAATGATATTTCTGTCTCTGAAATATTTTCTACTAAACTAATAATTTATAAATTTTGGCATCTGTTTGGCAGTATGTTTTAGTCTGTAGATCAAATAAGTTATGTTATTTTTCTTGTATATCTGTTTTTAAAATGAAAAGTAGAAATATATTAAACCTAGTGTAGAGAATGCATCTACATTTTGGTTTTTTTTCGATTTTGCTTTTTGTTTATTTGAGAGACGATGTGTCATAGTATGCTTAGGCTGACCTCAAACAGATAGCAACCAGTCTATATCAGCTTCCCAAATACCAGGATTTCAGGCATGAGCTACCATGCTGTCTTATAAGACTGCGTTTGAAGTGCTTGAGTCTCTATACTAGCATTTACAACATTTTTCTTACTAAGAGAATAGGAAATGTTTAGGATCTAAAACTTTTGTGTACTTTTAAAGGCAGTAATCCTTAATTTTTGGATACTCTGTATTTTGAATTGAGAAACTGTTTTACATTAAGCAGAGAAGACATAAGTGTTTTTAATCCTTTACCCCTAACCACTGTACACTTTCCCAGCAGCTCCCATCTAGATTTTCCTTGCCTAACATCTTCAATACTTCCTCTGTTTGCATCTGAAATTCACTGAAACACTATTTCAGGGGGCTGGCTGCCAATATTTTCAGCATGAATTTTTTTGTTATTGTAACAGACCATGGTTATAGATGATAGTTGTAAAGCCCGTGCTGTTTTCTCTGTGTGCAGATTTGAAATACAGCATGGATCATCACCATGGAAAAGGAAGAAGGTATTTAAAGCTAGTAAAGAAGATACCATGACATTTCAGGAAATGAGATCGGCACGCATGATGGCACAGAATAAGAAAAAGCCAGTCATGTCTCCCGAAATCCTATAGCAGAGTAGAAAACTTAGTTATTGTGAGCTTTTCCACCCAGGGTCTAAACTATATTTCTCTTCATTGCTCCAAAACTCTTAACCATATTTGTATATTATAGGTACTAAAAATATAGTCCAATATCTGTGCCAAAGAATATGTTTTGCATTTTAAGAGATAACTCAAGGGCTGGAAAGATAGTTCAGCTTATAAAGTGTTTTTTGATTTGTGTGTGTGTGTTTATGAGTGCATGTGCGCGTGTACGTGTGTAAGCATAATGAGCTGAGTTGGAATCCCAGTGTCCATGGAAGAGCTGGGCATGAGTCATGTGTGTAAACCCAGGAGTGATGGTAGGAGAGACAAAGTAATTATGGAGACTTGCTGGCAATTCAGTCTATGAAACCTCAAGCCCCAAGTTCAAGTGAGAGACTGTGTAAAAAGATATGGTGAAGAATCAGAGATGAACATGGGTAACATCAGTCTCTGACCTTCACATGTATGTATATTTGAGTGTAAGAATGCATATGCATGCATATAACTTGAACATAAACATAACATGAATGCATATTTATTTGATAAGGTTTATTGGATCTCAAAATTAGTTAGAGTTCAGTTACTAGCACCAGAAAAAATGACTCATCCAGGCAGCCACCAAATGCATCTATCTTGTCTAAGTAAAAAGTAGTGGGTGATTTAATCTTCATTCAGCAAATAACTTGACTTATGTGTGTGCTTTAATGTCTATAATAAACATTTTTTAAACTGAGTACCCCCTTGAGATTGAAAAAAAAAAACCCAAACCAATAACAATAACCAGTAAATTATATATTATGAAGTAAATAAAGGTTTAGAGAATGAAACCTAAACCAAATAGTTTAGACTGATAACTGTTTCATTCACATTGATTTCTAAAGTATAATAATGATCTCCCTATGTACAGAGACAGAAGGGGGGAGTTTCACTAGTTACAATTCATAGCTAATTAACAGGAAATAAAAGGGGCTGGTTGGTATTTTTTCTTTCTTTGTTTCCTCATTTAATTTGGCAACATCTAATATTTTCCAATTCAAGATGCATAGCTAAATTCAGTAAGAACTTGGGTAATTTTATTTTCGGTGCAAGACAAACAGTACAGAGATGAGCTCTGGGATTTAAGGGAACAGGGGATGAAATATTATACTGCTAAGCACAATGCTGACACCTGTGCAAAACATGGGTGGCTTCAGATTCACATACATTTGGTCTGATTCAGTACTCTTATTTTTTTCTGTGCATTGTGTAATGTAAAACAGGAACCTGTGTGCTTTGCCTTGGCTGTGACCAGAGTTCTACCTCTAAGCAATCATTGTGAAAAGCTTGTTTCAAGCAGATTTCTTTCCCATGTGACCAATCATTTTGCATTTACATACATATGCTTTATTGAATATATCCCTATCTGTTTATAGTGTGACATAAGCTGAGACATTAAATTTCCTCTCCCATACCCTGTTATGTTTCTATTGCTTTCTAGCCATCTTTTCCTGAGTTCACTCCCTTGATTTTCAGAGTCACTGCATTTACAGAGAGCAGTTCTTCATGCAGTCCAGGAAGATTTCCTAGAAGGTTGTACTTCCCAAATCCATGGAATCCTAGGGAAAATGTGTTTACTCTAGACATCTATGTGAGAGATTAAACCAGGTGGCTGCTCTGTTATGTCTTCTTAATAAAGTTGCTTAAAACAATCACAGCCAAATAAACAATACCTTCATAGGCTAAATATGACTTTATAACATAAAAATTCAAAAGAGAAAAGCATCCATTGGGGTATCTTTAAAATTAAACTCTCAGTGCCCAACTCATTGCAGTAATGTCTACTGTATTTATTGCTGNTAAACCAGGTGGCTGCTCTGTTATGTCTTCTTAATAAAGTTGCTTAAAACAATCACAGCCAAATAAACAATACCTTCATAGGCTAAATATGACTTTATAACATAAAAATTCAAAAGAGAAAAGCATCCATTGGGGTATCTTTAAAATTAAACTCTCAGTGCCCAACTCATTGCAGTAATGTCTACTGTATTTATTGCTGTTCTCGCCATAGAGATTTCTTATTTTGTATTAATAATACAAAACCCTCACTACCATGTAGAGTATTAAATTCCCCCACCCCCCTATTATTAGTTTTATGAAAAGGGAAAACACAGACCCAACTGAGAGAAGTCTGCTAGGGTCATTGAATGGTAGGCCCCTCAAAGTTCACAAGGTTTCCTTAATTTTGCCCAGTAGATCAGCTATGCCTCTCTACTTTAACTAGTTAGAGTCATCAGTACTTCAAAGAGGAAACTTTTAGGATCTAGCAAAGAGGGATTTGTAGGGTTGGTTCACAAAGGCATCCCATTTTCCTTCCTTCCTTCCTTCCTTCCTTCCTTCCTTCCTTCCTTCCTTCCTTCCTTCCTTCCTTCCTTCCTTCCTTCCTTCCTTCCTCCCTCCCTCCTTCCCTCTCTTTTTCTCTGTCTTTCTCTCTTTTTCTCTCTCTCTTTCTTTCTTTCTTCCTTCCTTCCTTTCTTTCTTTCTTTCTTTCTTTCTTTCTTTCTTTCTTTCTTTCTTTCTTTCTTTCTTTCTTTCTTTCTCTCTTTGCCTCTCTCCTGTGGAGACAGCTCAGCATGAAGTGCAGATGGTGCTGACAACTGCAGAGTCCATGATCACAGTAATAGCCAGTGGGTTAGAGATAGATGAGTGGCTTTCTTGCCATTTAAAGTACTATGGACTAGAGCTGAGTGTTAGGATGACACTACCCAAAAGTCACTCTCTTGCAACACTGCTTGTTTCTTTTTGTTTTGTTTTTTTTAATTATATGAACAACTAAAAGTCCATAGCAAAATCTGGAAAATTCATGGCAGTGTGCTTTTGCTGGAGTTGCATTCCTTTATATTAAGACTTTCTGGGAATGAGCATCACCTTGGTTGCATTTCTGAAATAGAGCAATCTTACCTAAAATATGAATATCTTCTCTTTCCTCAGGATGTATGAGATTCATGCTCAGGATATTTCAGGGCTTTGGGGGTGTTGATACTCAGTATGTAGTGCTTTTGAAAAATCAATCAAAACAAATATTGATTAACCATTGTTCACATTTGCTTTTGTATCAAGATCACATTGATGGTTGGGTTAAGATATGAATATTTTATGTGAAAGAACTAAATTCTTCAAAATGTTAAGAATTCTTTAAAAATATTAAGCTTCTTAGTCTATGATTTTTATCATCTTTAAAATAATTATTTTCATATTTTAAATCATAGTATCTTTTATAGATTTGTTTTATGACTTTCATATGAGGATAAGCTATTGCAATATTCATTCAGTAACAAATAGATGGAAGTTTGACTGATCATGATAGATTATGTGAGCAACCTAACTAAGCTTTAAATCAACATTTAGAAATTTTGATTAGAATATTGAAAAGATCTGTAAGGTTAAAAATAAAGTGTCTGTAACAAAATATTATGAGAGGAAAAAAACTCCAAGATGTCATTGAGTTCATTTTTGTATAGGAAATCTACTGCCTGCCATGGTACATGCTCTTAAGAGTGGTTTGGGTCCCAGTGAGATATTCCTGGAGAAAAATAATTTCCTCATTTAGGAGTGGTTATCAATGGACATGGCTTCTGGGTTAGGGATGAGGTCATATATCTACTTCTCTTCTTAACACTAGGACCCCATCTGGCGAAGACCCATGCAGGTCATATGTATATCAAATATTTTTATCAACAACAAAATTCCAGTAGGTGACAATGACAGTCTGATGAAAGTAACCAGAGTACACTGTGAGCAGGCTTTTAGTGTTTATTCAAGTTGAAGTACGTTGGTTGGCATGAGTTAGTATTCTCCTTTTTTATTGTTAAGTAAATGTAATAAACATATGTGCTTTTCCATCCATGGTGATTAACTTTACCTCTACATTAGAAGCACACAGATAGCTTTAGTAGGGCTTTATCTTCAATGTGGGCACTTGAATACTTGTATATTTAGAATTATTTTCACAAACTTATATATATTATAGATACTTTTAGACAGATACTTAATAGTTATAAGTCAATGTATAAAATACTTTCATAGTTTAAATTAAATTTCCCCATCTGGTTTGTCAATGTTTCTCCCAAAAGCCATAAGCCAGTTAATTAAAACCCAGCAGCTGGCTTGAGAATACCTCTTTTGAGTTCTTGGCCAAGGTTTTCTAAGACAATCTAAATAATATAATAGTATTATAGGCAATTGTCTTTGCTCTTGGTCCTAATGGTCATCATAAAAGCTTCAATAAGAGAGAAGTCACCAATAGTCCTACCCAGCTTTGATGTCTATGATAAGAACAACTAGCATGTTCCAATAAACCTCTTATGAAGCAGTGGTGCACATACCTTGGTAGTAAGCAACAGTTATCTAATTCAACTTGTGGTGCTTTCAACAAGAAGAAAATATGCTGCTGAAAGAATCAGATGCAGATATTTACACCAAACCAATGGACAGAAGCTGCTGACCCCTTTGTTGAATTAGGGAAAAACTGGAAGAAGATGAGGAAGAGGGTGACCCTATAGGAAGACCAGCAGTCTCAACTGACCTGTACCCCTGAGATCTCTCAGACACTGAGCCACCAACCAGGCAGCAAACACCAGCTGATATGAGGCCCCCAATACATATACAGCAGAGGACTGCAGGGTATGGACTCATTCTTTGAAGATTCACTTATCTCTTGCGAGACTTGAGGCTACAGGGAGTGGCGTGGGTGATGGGGTGGGAATGGAGGCAAGGAGGTGGGGATATCCTCTTGGAGACAGGAGTGGGGCAGGGAGGTATGGAACGTGGAACAGTCAGAGGGTGGACAAGGAGAGAGATCAAGTCTGGACTGTAAAAATAAAGAATAATAAAAAAAACATTTCTAACAAAAAAGAAGAAAATAAGCTCATTATTAGATTTGTAGCCAACTACACAGGGCTAGTGAAGTCAGAGCTATTAGATGAGAACTTATAACAAATATTTTGTTAAACCAGCAAAGTCCCTAACTATATTCTAAATACATCTTCTTATAACAGCAGATATTATAGTCCCCAGCCCTCAACAAGAAAACTTTCCCTTGCAGCAGATGAAGACTATTATAGAAAACCAAACCCAATGACAATACAGAGTTGAGGATCACAGTTCCAATGGATAAGCCTACAATACAACTTTTCCACACCCAAGGCTCAGGGATTATTGTGGAAGAAGGGGCAAAACTTTTTTTTGAGTTTGAGGAGTAAAGAGTTTGCTGTGAGATTGTCTCTCCTAGAAATGTCAGAAACTACACTCATGAAGTCTCACCAACATGACTGCCTAAGCATTACTTAAACAAAGGCAGCAATAGACATGCTTATGTGTGCAAGGAAAACTCATAGGCCTCTGTTCTAGAAAAAGTACTAAAGGGGACTAAGGAATACAGAGTAATGGGATAAACAGTCTTTCCCAGAGAGGAGCACACCAACTGGTTATCCATTACCAAATGGGAGCCCTGAATACATATACATAGAAATATACATATTTAGACCATATAATTATGTATTTATATATATATATATATATATATATATATATATATATATATATATATATATGTATATTTAACAACTACTAGTGAAAGAGGTCAAGAGTTCAGAAGAAAACAGGGATGTATGAGATGGTTTGGGGGAAAAGAAAAGAAAGGGGAAAATGAAGTAATTATATTTTAATTCTTGCAAAAATATTAAAATAATTAAGATCCTTAGCATCACATAATTTTTTAACATTATAGGATACTTCCTAAATCTTAAATATACTTTGCCTCTCAGAAAATAAATGGAATAACTTTGAGTAAACCAAATTAAATAGCTCATTGACTGAAACTTCCAGGTATTTTCCACTGAGAATCATGAGACCCATGAGCTGGACATCTAGACTTCATACCTCATGGCAAATTTCTTTTTTTCTTAGGCAAAAAAAAAAACCAAAAAACAAAAGCAGCAAAATACAAAAAAAAATTATTTTTCTAGATAATTTACTATGTAGTATTTCAATAAATATTTATGAATAAAATTTGAACAGCACACTATTTCCAGTGTTGCTGCTCAAATTCTTGCAGTTGAATATTTACTCCATTTGGAATAAAATTTTTGAGTTCTAGTTAGCTTTTTGACACATATTCACATGTAATCTTGTGAAAACTTCTTAGCTAGGTTTTGCTAGATGAACATTCTTCTCCCATAACCATTTAACAATAGGATGATGACTATCTGAAGAGACTTCATAACCTGTATGCCTGTATCAGTTGAAATATTCTAATTGTTTCTTGCTTATCAAATATCCCATAATGAAAGTCATACTGCAGATGTCATCTTTTGCTTTACATTTGAATCAATTTTTACCTAAATAGGTCAGGAAAACTGACTTCTCTTACAACTATCCTTGCGACTTTAAGAAAGTCTGCAATTTCAAAAGGCATTGTAAAGAGGAGAGACAGAGACAAAGCTTTATGGTTTGGAAACTGCTAAAACCAAATGGATAGCAAACGTTTGGGTAACTGTTAATGAGGAAAGGACAAATAAGAGAGGGAGCTGGATATAGTCAAGGAGATGAGACAAAGTGTAAGATATAAAATAGTCAGTGGCAAATACATACTTTGTTTTTATAAAGTGTAATCATTTCTACTGCTGGACGGGCAAATGAAGCTGAAGTCCTCTAACAGAGCAAGAGAAATAAAGTATTTGAGTGAGAGAGTTAGTAAATACTGCTCTAAAACTTTAGCAGGTACCTGAGGTTGACCTTTCTGCACTCCAGTGTGAATTAAATGCAAACGATGCACAGGCGTGGTTGCCGTGCTGTAAATACATGTCATTATTTTTGTGTCTAGTGCTGGAGCAGGATAACATCATAAGACAGGGAGGTGCTTAGTTATTGGAAATAAGGAAACAAGGTCTCAGGTGTATTAATAAATAATCAATAAAAATTGTTTTTATAAAAGTGGAGATATTAGGAAATCAGAAGTTGAACTGATAACCACTCATAATTGCAGACATTTGTCCAGTTTTAATTTTCATGATAAGTATGTTATTGCAGTAGTTTTGAAACTCCAGAAAATTGTAGAGGTCATTTACTTTCTAGAGTTCATTTAGCCAATGAATAAATGTAGTGAAAGTAGCATGTGGCTATTTGCTGTTCCAGCGAATCTTTGTGCAGTATTGAAGCAAGAGATAGAATGAGACTAAGCTATGGTCTGGGTCAAAATCTTCATACAGTTAAGACTTTTATGGTAGACTACGGTGGGTACACTCAGGTCATAACATAGTTTCTCCTTAAATATTACAGAAAAGCATTTAGTTAGATCATAAAAGCTCTAAACATTGGAGGTAATTTTCAGGAAAAATAGCTAGAGTGGAAATTAGAGCCATTTGTCATGAGGATTATAATTCGACTTTAAAAGTCAGAGATGTATGCTCTGAGTCCCCATGCCTTACTAGTCTCTTTATATGCTCAGGAAATTAGGCTTTCTGCTTTGGGCATGTTGGGAGACATCTCTGCATCTTCAGTTCCCTTCTAGACACAGACACTCATAGATCTTTGTCAAGTAAAGCATCCTGACTTCTTCCTGGAAGGCTCCTGCCTGTGTTCTGGTTTTGTGCTCTATGGATAAGAACTGACCCCCTTGTGGTCCTTTCTGCTGTGGAGAGTGCAGAGTACCCATTTCTGGATCTTTATTTACTGGACCAGATCTTTTTATTTGCTGCTTTCTTTCTTTGCTTTTTGATAAGAGTTTCCAGAGAGTAAGTTCAGGCCACAGAAAGCTCAGAGCACAATGTTTTCACCTCAGTTGTTCCTCTTTGATGTGAACGACTGTTCTCTCAGCCAGTTTGAACGCTCCCTTGCTTTGAGGTAATTTTCCTTCAGGAAACTTTTTGTTTTCTCTCCCAGAAATCAAAATCACCAAACTATTGCTGAAAGTTCTTTTTTCAAAAAATATTTTATATTAAAGAATATAAGTTCTAAGATGATGAATAATTGGGCCATTTCTAATTAGTTGATTACTAACTAATTCTAGCTAATTGTTAATGTGCTATCTTATAATTGTTTTTCCATGAAGTTATTTAACTAAAAGCTTTTTTTCTTTCTTTTTCTTTTTTTCTTTTCTTTTTTTTTGGGGGGGGGAGGGGGATTATTGAGACAAGGTTTCTCTGTATAGCTCTGGCTGTCCTGGAACTCACTTTGTAGACCAGGCTGGCCTTGAACTCAGAAATATGCATGTCTCTGCCTCCTGAGTGCTGGGATTAAAGGCGCGTGCCACCACACCAGGCTTAACCAAAAGCTTTTAATACAGAATCACACATAGACATTGCAGTGGAGGATGATTCTTTGGAAAACTATTAATACTCAAGATACAGAGATGAGAGTCTCAAGAGACAGTTGGCCAAATAGGCCTTTTCCTAATGGCACACTTAGACTTTAGTATAATTTCACACCAAATAAGAGTGACAAATCTCTTTACTAAGATTGGTCATTCTCTATTTTAGTGAACATTTTCAACATTGAAAATGTTATTCCAAATGATATCTCATGGAATCCAAATAAGAGAAAGAGGAAACCATTCAGAAAGGGACAATAGATTAAATAGATTAAATCTGGAGCCACAACACAATGGAAGAAACTCCTGTTTATAAATCTTAGCAGGAAAGACATGCCTTAGTGTCAAGTTGCTTCCTTTCACTGTGTTTTGGACAGGTTCTCTTTGCTGCCTTCCACTTCACTAACAAATGCGTATCCACACTTTCGACAGTGAGAGTGTAAATCATGAGGTGCCTGTGGTAAACAAAGCAATAGGCATGTACTCACACCTCAGTGGGAACAACAGTATTTTTCTTTGGAGCCATTAATTCCTTATTTGCACATGCATGCTCATTAAGAAGAGCATTGCATTTCATTCAGATCCATCTGCTTGGGATGCTGCTACATGCCACGCTAAGAGATGAATGACTGAATCTCCGTTGTAAGGACAATCCATGTCTTTGGTTTCAGATTGCGCTACATCCTTGCAGAGTAAACTTCATACTCACACCTTCAGCTTGTAGAGGGTGGATGATTAAAGTTCATGCAGAAATCACCGAGACGCTTACATTCTGTACAAAGCTGTGAGCTTGCTTGTTTTCTAATTACTGAACTTTCAAATTGAAGCTGGGCTCTGGTGGGTGGCATATTTTTCACAGCAGCCTTAATATGTCTCTAAAATGGATAGGGCCAGAGGGCACTGATTTACCAGACTGTCTACTGCATTAGAGATAGGCTAGTTAACAAAATTAATGAAATGAGCATTATGGTTTGTTTGTGTTTCCTTGAGATATTTGTCCAGGATAACAAGTGATGCTTTCTTACACCAGTTTCATATTTTCTATATATTTGGATTTCAAGTAAAGATCAGTTCTTTCTTTCTTCCCTATGTCTACCTTGGTTGCTACCTAATTCTTATCACTTCCTTCAAAAAGTAATAGATAAGCCTTTGAAATGTATTTAGGCTTTACCACTTAACACCATTTTAAAGCTCCTGAACAGGGACATTTCATCTACAACTTGAAAATAATTATTTAACTCCAAATCCATGGTAAATTTCATTTAAAAAATCCCTCATAATGTTGTACAAGAATACTCACAATTAATATAAAATTAGGCAAACATTGTAATCTGGAGTAGGATCCCATTCTTATCTGGGCAGACACTTGGAATAAGCAGATCATCATTTCTAATGAAGACACATAGGCCACTGCCATAAGTTATGAGAACTATGTGATTCTCGAAACTTTCCATATGTTTGCATATAAACTATGCAAGGCATTGTTCCTGGATAGGTGCAACTTTGGCTATGATGAATCTGATTCTAGATTTCACTAACAAATGTATATCCATGCTTTCTGTGCCATAGTTCTAACACTTAGTAGGAATTTGATGTGTTTACATTCAAGTTGCCAGAGGAAAGCCAAAGGCTTCTTTCTGCTGAATGCTATTGTCAGTGATAGTCCCTAGTCATCTTTTCCACCTAATCCTAATGTCCACAACTTGACTCAAAAATTCTACTCTAAGGGTAGTTGGCTTAATTGGCAAGGTAACATGTGCATTTTTCATCTGCAACCCTGCCAGCTCCACATGTCTTTTAAAGTCAACACAAGAGGACAGTTTGTTTTGTTAAGCATGAAAGCATCCTCCAGGATGCTTGGCATTTCACAGGACATGCAAACTTAATATGCAATTTGTGCAGAATCTGAAGGGGTGCTACTTTTCAGTTTTTTCCTCATGATATGACATAACTGTAAAGTTTCACCACCTACACACACATCACAATCTCTCCTCCAACACTTCGTGGGAAACAATAAGACAAGCTCAAGTACAGCCACAGTTTTAGCTTTCTTCCTGTCTGACTACAGAAAATAAGTCCACACTCGATACAGCAAGATTTGGAATGGGGTAGGTGGAAGAGTAGGCTGGGATAGTCAAAACCAAGATACTTTTCAAGTGTTATTTTTATGACTATGTCAAGTTTTCACCTTCTTTCCATTTATTATATTTGCTCTCTACGTGTAGATATTTTATGCCATATTCCCATTTTGTAACAGTTTTGAAGTTTATTGCTTATAGTGTAATTAACATTGACACAGTCCAGTCCACCCTCAGTCTTAGAAAATTATGCAGTTGTTATTGTACTTGTTCTTTCTTTCCATTCTCCTTTTAAAACATTACTCTTTAATAGATTAGTCAGAAATTTGTAAGATTAACTTTACACAGACTACAGTAACAAAAGAAACAGGTTCTCCAATTCAAGTAATTAAAAAACAAAGGGGTATTATTGGCATTTTAGATTCACCATCCTGGAGGTTAGTTTGTGATACTAGTTATCCATTGTTAAACAAATTATACCTAAACTTAGAAGCTTAATGTTTTAAATATTTACTATTTAAAAGTTTCTTAGGGCCATTAACTAAGGAATGGCTTCATGTGGTAGTTCTAGGGCAGATATTTTATTGAACTTTCAGTCCAGATATTAGCCAGAACAGTTTCCTTTGGGACTGGAAAATATATTTCCAACTCTGATACCTGAATTTCCTTTCTACATGATGGAGTTTAGGAGTGAAGGATTAGAAAGAGTGGCTAAAAGGAAGGAAGGGAAATAAAGTAGGAGAACACAGAGAGAAGACAAGATAGGACAGCTGGAAGTAAGTAGAAGATGAGGGAGAGGAAGTGGTTGCCATGTATTTCATGGACCTGTATTAGAAGGCAGTCACATTATGACTGTTTGGAGAGAGTCACTAATTCACTCATGGGGAAAGACCTTAATCATTTAGCTGTTGAACAAAATATATGATTCTTGTTTGAATACTGACCATTTCATCTTTAGAGTTTTAGTCAAACATCAATGCTGCCATCTCTAGTCAATTTTTATGTTTATGTACTGACTCTTCTTTCAGGATAAGCATCATTATCAGAGTAGCTCCCTATGTGGTATGAGAATTTGTTACAAAATTGTAATCTAGCAGGAGATATGATCAGATTTCTGAGAGAAGCAAGATATTCTCCATCCTCTGCAGAAATGAGTAACATGCCAAGCTTCATTCCTCAGTCGTTTCTCCTTTTTCTATGTTTTTCCCCACAAATAAGCTCTGTGGATTTTGTTCCTCATCCAGATCTCTGTTATTTGCACAAATAAATATGGCAAAGGAAATGAGATTATTATGAGGAGATTGGAAATTTTAGCATCTGTTATAAAACTGGATTGAGCTGCTCTCTGTGTCTCTGTCTCTGTCTCTGTCTCTGTCTCTCTCTCTCTCTCTCCTAAAACCATGTGGTACCTCTGTGCTGGGGACCAAATTTAGTAGATGCTAGTGAAGTTTACTTTCCCCCAAATCTTGGTAGTGGTATATAAAATAAATATAAGCACTGCCAGTGGCTTTAATACTTTTTGGATTTCTGAAATAAAGCTATCATTGGTGTTTGTCAAGAAACCTGCTGTTTATTGTTCTCTGTTTCAAAGTAGCTTTATTCATGGTTTCTCTACACTTCTGCAAGTTAAGGCTTCACTGTTTTTCATTGATTTCTTGGCATTCAAGAACAGAATTTAGTCTGAGAATGTGGGAAAATGACAAGTTTCTATAATCACATATCTTACTTTAAATAATAAGTAACATCTGTTTCCTAAAGAATTGAGTAAGCCTAATTCAGCCTCAATAGTGTTATATAGAGAACTCTGTCCTGTTTGAATTAATGGTTAGTGCTAGGTGGTGAATAAGTTAATTTTCTCTTGATTACACAATGGAATCTTTTTTGGTTATTATTCAATGAGTCATAATTATGAGAGAAGAGAATGTGGATTGTAAACTTTGCTATGTGAATAGTGGACTTGTTTCCAATGTAAGTTATTACCCATCTTCACAACTTTGTCCATGTAACTAAGCAAGTTACATGTTAACTACTTTTATGACCCCACTGCTCCAATGAGTCGTAGTGGCTAGGTTATTTTTTTTTCCTTAAATGAAGTTCAAATATGTTTCCAATGACTCTGACAACTATGCACACTTTCAGATATAGCAAGTACTATAATGGAAATAGATTTGTCTGTGGGTACATGACAAAATACAATGAGGTCCCAGATTGCTGTAACTAACAGACAGGTATTTGAAGAGTTCTGGTTAGTATACTCCAATTTCAAGAAACATTGTTCTTATGGTAAGTCTATATCTATGAAGGTGATAGAGTTATAATTCATCAAAGTAAAATAGTTTCTTTTGGTGACATGGTTACTTGAGTAAGACTGGCCTTAATATTTCTATCCAATAGAGGATGGCATTGAGATTTTACCCTCCTGCTTCTCTGGTGTTGGGATTACTGATATTCACCAGGACACCTGGTGTTTGTGGTGGGGGGATTGAATTTAGGGACCCTATGAATGCTACACAGGCTTTCTAACAACTGAGGCTCATCCTCAGAACTGTAAACATATTTTAATAAGAGCAGTTAATCTTATTTAAATGTTACTCTGCAAAAATTAACTGAATATTGACTTGGCCCTTGTAGACAGAGCATAAAAAAGTAAATATTAAAAAAACAAAGTAAGCAGTAAGATCATATATGCAACAAGGAGAACAGTACTTTCTTCTCCATACAGTATTGTTAGATGCATTAAGCAAGAGGCTGGACTCTGTTGTTAGTAACAAAGGAGATAATTAATTGAAAAGAATTTAGAAAAATCAATAACAATTAATCAGAGCTGTTAAAAGAATTTCATAAGAATCAAATTTAAAAGAGATGAAAAAACAAAACAAAACACAGTTTTGCTAGTATGAAGAAAACAATGCTGAAAAGAGAGTGTCTTAGTCAGGGTTTCTATTCCTGGACAAAACATCATGACCAAGAACCAAGTTGGGGAGGAAAGGGTTTATTCAGCTTACACTTTCCACATTGCTGTTGATCACCAAAGGATGTCAGGACTGGGACTCAAGCAGGTCAGGAAGCAGGAGCTGATGCAGAGGCCATGGAGGGATGTTACTTACTGGCTTGCTTAGCTTGCTTTCTTATAGAACCCAAGATTACCAGCCCAGAGATGGTACCACACACAAGGGGATCTCCCCCTTGATCACTAATTGAGCACTAATTGATGCAGCCTTATAGCTGCATCTTGTGGAGGCATTTTCCCAACTGAATCTCCTTTCTCTGTGATAACTCCAGCCTGTGTCAGGTTGACACACAAAAACAGCCAGTACAGGGAGGAATCGAGCTTTTAAAAGTCCTTGACCTCGGAGAGTGTCTGTTAAGATTTGACATAAGCCTATCACTGTGACCTACGCAATAGAGAAGACCAAACTGAATGGCTTCTAGTATTGCATACATACTAGTATTGCATAGGCCATGTATGTGTTCCACAGGCATTAGTGGACTAAATTCTTATGACTGATTTGAGTATATACTCAAATAGCAGCCACAAGCTTAGAGATAGCAGAGTTCGGCTAAGGTTAAAGTTAGAAATTGTTGGATCTGTGGCCCAGGTGTTGATGTTTCTTTCTAGAGCAAATGATTGCTGCTCATAGATGGCCCCAGGTAAATTTGATTTTTTAAAAAATATGTAACCTTAAGTATTCTTTTTCCTTTCCTAAACAAAATTTTTATTTACAGTTTTAAAAAGTTGTCCAAGATTTCATAACAGGCATTAAACACTATTAGTTCTTAATAGATGATATATAATTTCTGGCTCAAGGTAATCTGCATTTTTAATTCCACTCATTTTGAACCAATGCTGTTAATAATGCATGCTTATGGTCCAGGAGGAAATAAATGAGCTCTGAAAAATTACCACTAAGACTTTTGTACTTTCTGTATCATTTTGGTGTTAGTGGGACCTTCTAGGTAAAAGGAAAATATAGGGAAAAACAAATTTCTCGATGATTTAGCTATTCTAAGAATTCCTTGGTATAATTTGAGTTTATTTCATTGATAAGCAAATGTAGAGATGTACCTAGCTGAGAGAAATTTAAATTAGAATGATCTTTCATTTTTGGCTTCAATGATCCACAAGATAAAAGGAATGAAAAGCCATAATTTCTGACTACTGGACCTTTGTTTATTCTAATGGATTAGGAAAGAAAATCTGTTTAGTAGTCAGGATTCTTGTGATAATCATTCAGATTTGAAAGGCAAGCAAGGAACAAGAAGAGTTAGGAAAAAAGAGAAAGGAAAAAAGGGAGGGAAGGCAGGAGACAGGGAGTGAGGGAGGGAGAGAAGGAGAGAGGGAGGGTGAGAGGGAATTCTTTCATTGTGGTTTCATAAAAAAATAGAGTTTCAAAATTATTTATATGTTCTTGAGGAATTTTCTGCATTGAAGCTTTCACATAAACAGCTTAATACTATGTAATAAAGTATTTATAGATTCTCGTTTATACTAAACTAGAATGCAAGAGTCCTGAAAGCCATGTAAAAAATCATACTATAGGAATGAACATGGGAAATCAAAATTGCTTTGTGTTCTTGTTTTGAAATAAAATTTGTAAAGAAAGTTTACAATTTGATATTAAAGTTATTCAAATTTTAAGAATTTTAATTTAGATTTATATACCCTGGGTCATTTGGTCCATATGCAGTTTTTAGACATTTCTGTAATTACTCAGAAATTTTTTTAAAGGAACTTGAAGGCAACATGATAAGGTAGAAAGGTCACATCTTTAGAAGATGAATTCAGATTTCATTCTACTGTGTAGCAGAGGTCTCTGGCTATTTATTTAACTACAGTTAGCCTTCAGTTTCCAGTTGAAAAATGGGACTGATAAATCCTATCTCACTGAAATGTTAGGAGGTTCATATCAAATGCTGGAGGTAAAATTCTTCCTAAAGTACTTTATGAGATATAATGGTCTTTTGGTTTATTACCTTTCCATAATCTTAAGACATAAACAGTCTTAATTTTTTTGGTGTTGTGGATTAGAATATACTGAGCATGTTCATACAAAACTAAGAGAAACTAACCATGAATTACCTGCATTCTAATACCCACACTTTTATTTTAAAAGAAAGTGTTTGCTACAGATTTTACTCTGATATTTTGTCCACGAGAATCCTAATACTAGTGATGGCAGAGACCTTCCTTGGAATGACTCTAGTTCCATAGGATAAGCACCAGATTTTTGCAAATAATCTTCCAAGCCTCTTGTCAGGTAAGTTTTATTCCTTGTCGTTTGGTGAATGCTGAAGGGCTACAACTAGTTCATAAATATGTTCAAAGTGAGTGTTCTTTGTTGCTCTCAGAATGTCTGCATTTTACCCTTAGATGCACATCATAGGCACTTTATCTCTGTCATTCATTTCTTGTTCTTCTGATTCATCTAGAGGGAAATGAAAACTTTCATTCTGACTCACAAAACTCTTTTTATTTTATTTGTTAAATTTTTGCTCAACTAACTGTTCCTAGTGCTAGCTCATTAGCACTATTATCAATATCTTCTGGACCAGAATGGCTTTTATACATTTAAACGCATGGAAGGAATGATTCATTCGAATGTCTTGCTTGAAGATTAAAATGTACATTGTCTCTTGAAATTATGCCACCATGACTTGACATTTAAAAATGACAAAGTTAAGATATATACATCCACATATGATTACTAATACTTTCAGAGTCCAGTGTACTATTTTCCATGCCAATAATCTAGAATTAAGAGAAATAACAAAGAAGAGCTACATTTAGCTCAAAGTTCATTTTAAAATGGATTTTCTTATTGGGTTTGCTTTTCCTGATTAAGATAAGTGGTTGAAATCTATCATATTTCTCATTTGGCTCCTGACTGGCTTAATGCTTTTTGGTAATGATGACAGTGTTTTAAATCTCAGGAGCAAGAAACTTCTGGAACTTCTTATTTTCCTGCCTAGGTTCTTAAAGAATAGGTGATGAAGGAATTGAAAATTAAAGAGGTAAATAGAGAGAGGAATAAATCTAGGGCTACCAAAATACATACCATCAATACAAATGCAGCATTGTTTAACTTGAAAATTAACTCAGCAGCACATATTGTAGGTCAAGGTAGTGCTGAAGCTGAGAAAATAAAAACATATATATGTTTTTGTTTAGAAATAAGTCTAGAGAAAACAAATTTATGTCCTTCAGCGTCAGAAAACAAAATCACTAAACACTGATGTTCAGTTAGTTTTATCCTAAATATTTTTGGATTTATGTCATCTGTTGAAATAAATGTGTTGGACAAGGGGGACTGCTCTTTGAGAAGAGTGGGATTCTTGAGTGTCCCTATTTCCATACAACCTCACAGAGATCCTTTAACCAGCCTGTATTTCCCTGCTTAAGCAAAAGCCAAGGGGTATGAGTAGCAATTTGCATTTTAAAAGTTCCAACAACATTTTTCTGTTCCTCATGATGAATTGGAAGATGTCAAGTCTCTTCCCTTTCTCTAGAAGAATATCAATCCAATGTTGAAATGATACCCATATTAATTATGAAGATTAAAAGGCCCATTTGGCAGAAAGCTATTAAGAAATGGGTGAATTATCTTTGATAATAAATAGGTAAAATTGAGTTAATCATTTATTTAATGTGTATAGTTATGGAATGCAGTGTATGAAATAGACTTGGACCTGTGTACTGATGAGAACAGTTGTAAAAGAACTTGGAGGTCATGGTAGGGTTTAAACTGGGCTTTAGAGGGACAGAGCTTCTGGGTTCACAGTATTTTCTTTTTTATTTATTATCAGAGAGTTTCTTCATTTACATTTCAAGTGTTATCCAAAAGTCCCCTATATCCTCCCCCTGCCCTGCTCCCCTCCCCTCCCTCTCCCACTACTTGGTCCTGGCATTCCCCTGTACTGGGGCCTATATTTTGACATGACATAAGGAGGTTTTTTGAGTGGAATTAAAGACTGCTGAGGTTTATGAGAGTGAAACTCTTGAAGATTTAGTGATTCAGAGCCTAACGGAGAAACCATTTTTAGATAGAATAAATAGTTTCACAATATAAAGGGAAAATGGAGCAGTTGAAGGAATGGGAGCATTTATTGAGTCTAAAGACTTCCATGATACATACAGGAGTGATGGGTACAGTGGCATACACCCAATCCACATCCACTAATGTTGTACCCTAAAGCAGCAAAGGCCTTAGGAGCCTTGAAGGTTGGGAGAAATTATTTCAGGGTTACTACTGATGCAAATTAATTCCTCTGACTGTGCTAGTGATAATACTGGTGATACCTCAGTTGAAATGTTACATAGAATGCATAATTTGGGTCAGAGACTATATATTATTACTTGTATGTCACAGAGGGGCTGGGGTGGCAGAAACTACCTAGGGGAGGAGGAGTTTGTTTTGGGTCACAGTTTTAGATAGATTTCAGTTTGTGGTGGTGAGGAAGGTGTGGTGGTGACAGGAAGACCTATGCCTGTGATGTGGGAGGCAGTGGGTGTTTGCATAGAAACCTGAGAGCACTGGGCTGGATCTAGGAGAGGGGAGAACCCTCACAAACTTGATTTTGGTGACCTACTTCTTATGGAAGAATTTTCATTACTGAGCATTTCAAATTTTGATTTGAAAAGTAACTATTTTTTTCCATTTTTTATTAGATATTTTCTTCATTTACACTTCACATGTTCTCCCCAAAATCCCCTAAACCCTCTCCCATCCCCCACCCTGCTCCCCTACCCACCCTACCCACTCCCCCCTATTGGCCCTGGCGTTCCCCTGTACTGGGGCATATAAAGTTTGCATGAACAAGGGGCCTCTCTTCCCAGTGATGGCCAACTAGGCCATCTTCTTCTATATATGCAACTAGAGACATGAGCTCTGGGGGTACTAGTTAGTTCATGTTGTTCTTTCACCTATAGGGTTGAAGACCCCTTCAGCTCCTTGGGTACTTTTTCTAGCTACTCCCTTGGGAACCCTGTGTTCCATCTAATAGCTGACTAAGAGCATCCACTTCTGTGTTTGCCAGGCACTGGTATAGCCTCCCATGAGACAGCTATATCAGGGCCCTTTCAGCACTATCTTGCTGGCATATTCAATAGTGTAAAGAACTCAAGAAACTGGACACCAGAAAATCAAATATCACCATTAAAAAGTGGGGCACAGAGTTAAACAAAGAATTCTCAACTGAGGAATACCGAATGGCTGAGAAGCACATGAAAAAATGTTCAACATCTTTAATCATCAGGGAAATGCAAATCAAAACAACCTTGAGATTCCACCTCACACCAGCAAGAATGGCTAAGATAAAAAATTCAGGTAACAGCAGATGCTGGCTTGGATATGGAGAAAGGGGAACACTCCTCCATTGTTGGTGGGAATGCAAGCTGGTTCAACCACTCTGGAAATCAGTCTGGCAGTTCCTCAGAAAATTGGACATAGTACTACCAGAAGATCCTGCAATACCTCTCCTGGGCATATATCCAGAAGATGTTACATCTGGTAATAAGGACACATGTTCCACCATGGTCATAGCAGCCTTATTCATAATAGTCAGAAGCTGGAAAGAGCCCAGATGTCCCTCAACAGAAGAATGGATACAGAAAATGTGGTACATTTACACAATGGAGTACTACTCAGCTATTAAAAACAATGAATTCATGAAATTCCTAGGCAAATGGATGGATCTGGAGGGTATCATCCTAAGTGAGGTAAGCCATTCACAAAAGAACTCACATAACATGTACTCACTGATAAGTGGATATTAGCCCAGAAATCTAGACTACCCAAGATGCAACTTACTAAACACATGAAACTCAAGAAGAATGAAGATCAAAATGTGGGCACTTCGCCCCTTCCTAGAATTAAGAACAAAGCACACATTGAAGGAGTTACAGAGATCAAGTGAGGAGCTGAATCTAAAGGATGGACCAACCAGTGACTCCTGCAGCCGGGGATCCATCCATAATCAGCTACCAAACATAGACACTATTGCATATGCCAGCAAGATAGTGCTGAAAGGGCCCTGATATAGCTGTCTCTTGGGAGGCTATACCAGTGCCTGGCAAACACAGAAGTGGATGCTCTCAGTCAGCTATTAGATGGAACACAGGATTCCCAAGGAAGGAGCTAGAGAAAGTACCCAAGGAGCTGAAGGGGTCTTCAACCCTATAGGTGAAAGAACAACATGAACTAACTAGTACCCCCAGAGCTCATGTCTCTAGTTGCATATATAGAAGAAGATGGCCTAGTTGGCCATCACTGGGAAGAGAGGCCCCTTGTTCATGCAAACTTTATATGCCCCAGTACAGGAGAATGCCAGGGGCAATAGGGGGGAGTGGGTGGGGTGGGTAGGTGATCAGGGTGGGGGATGGGAGAGGATTTAGGGGATTTTTGGGAGAACATGTGAAATATAAATGAAGAAAATATCTAATAAAAAATGGAAAAAAACAAAAACAACAACAACAACAACAACAAAAAAAAACAATGAATTCATGAAATTCCTAGGCAAATGGATGGATATGGAGGGTATCATCCTAAGTGAGGTAACCCAATCACAAAAGAACTCACATAACACGTACTCACTGATAAGTGGATATTAGCCCAGAAATCTAGACTACCCAAGATACAACTTACTAAACACATGAAAAGTAACTATTTTAGAAAATTTAGGAATTTGGGAAATTGGGGGAGCTGTATTTTACTCCATCTAACCCTGTAGTCGTAGTCTACGTTTCTCTTTTTCACTGACAGCATTAATCAGGAGGTGGTTGGGCTTCTGAACTCACAGTTTAAGTGCCTTCCAATTCTGTCTTTCTAGAGCAAATTTGCAAACCTCTGAGACATCCCTGCTGAGGCAGCTTCAGTTTGTTTCCCCTATGTATGGGCATTTCAACCGTCCAGTGTTGTACGGGGTTTAAAAGGGAAATGTTGGAGTCAATTTGCATCTGGGTCTCAGTGTTCTCCGTGCAGTGAAAATAATGTGATATAAAAATGAGTTAAAACAAAGCATGATACAGAGTCAGTGATAGCTTTCATAAGCCACACTGCTTCATTCTGATACTCCCAACTGTTATTTCCTCTTTAACAACAGAGAATAAGTCCGAGTTTCCCTTCTCGCAGCTACTTCCTGCCTACACTTTAACTCATACAGATATAGAAGCTGAACATTACTGTAGAAGGATTTTTGGATCATTTTGCTTTCTGCTGACCAATAGAAAGAAGTATAACCTAAACTCATACAGTAATAGGGTAAATGACACACCGCGGGCCGGTCCTCCTGGCATCTGAACTCTCTAGGCTCTTCTGAACGTAAGTAAAGGAGAGTGAAAGGCAGGCCTGGGTGGCTGACAGATGAAACATAATCTCAACCACTGTTTTGAAGGTTTGCAATACCTTTTAAAATTCACATGCATTTTTCATTTTACTCCAGAATATATCCACATCTGTTTTAATATCCAAGAGAATATCCAAGTTTCATGCCAACAAGTGAAATTGTTGTCACGATGAAGTAGTGCTAATGTGATCCTGTGTTTTCTCTTCTCCCAGGGTAATACTGTGTACTTAAGCACCTCCAAATTGAAAAATGAGTCATTTGGGTGTCATTTTAATATTATGATTATCTGTCCACCACCCTCAGCACTTACTCAGAGGGAGACTAGAAAGGCTGACGGTAATAGAAGCTTATCTTTCCGGAGGCGTTGCAGTAAAAGGATGCTTGTTATCCAGTTTGTAAACCAGAGTTCTACACATGAAGTAACGCTGTGCTGGGATCCCATACTCCCTTGACTCCGCCTGTCTCGAAAAACCAAAAACCAAAAACCAAAAACCAAAAACCAAAAACCAAAAACTAAAAACCAAAACCAAAACAAACCAAAACAAACCAAAACAAAAAACATAACAAAACAGCGCCCCCTCCCCCAAAGAAGTAATGCTGAGCTAAATTAGTTACTTCCTGGGACTAATATATCTGTCCATTTTAATGGCATTCACATTCATATATTTTATAAGAATAACATCCCGAAGTTTAAAAATAGAAACAAAATTCATATGTTTGAGGCATGGGATGAATATATAGGCTGTTGGAAAGAGGGGGTACTTTTTTTCTTCAACGAGGCAGAAAAGGAATAACTTTACAAGCTCAGCGAATTGCAGAATATTGCCAGTTAGGTCTGTGCACGGAGTCTTCATTATGTAGAAAGCTAATATAGTTAGCAGAACATTTTTTTCTTTAAATGCACATCAAACCCAAGGATGAAATGCAGTCACAAAATAAGCTTCTCAAGTCCTGGAAGCCATAAATTCCCAATGTTATAACTTAATCTTCTGGAAATATTCCAAATAGCAGCCCCGAGTTCCCTTGACTGAAATGCTCTCATTTTCTTCCTGTGTGCATTTAACTTTATTGAATAAAAAAGAGGGGAGGTATTAAAAAAAAGGACTTGGTTTATTGCTTCTAATAAAAGAAATGTAATTTGAATACTCAAGGATGTAATCAGATCATAGCATTTCAATTGTATTACTAATATGGTCGTAAAATAAATAAGTCGCACGCTAAAAAAGCTCACCACGCAAGTGCATCCTGTCATCCAGTCTCATCCATCTTTCCTTGCCATTTCCCGTCCGTCAGCGTTTTTTCCCCCCTCAGCTTTTGGCTTGCACCTAGTGATTTTTCACCCATCCTTCACTGTTGTCTTTTTACCTTCTCAGTTTAATATATAGAGCTAGAAGGAATCTGCTGCACCTCGCTCACACATCTTTAGTTTGGGGGCTCTCAATTTGTCACTTGACCACTCGGCCTGTTCCTTTCTTGTCTTGTTCATTAAGTCAGGTACTAATGCATGAAACCGGGTGTTTCTCATGTTGATGTTTCCAAACAATTGGTCTTTTAGCTCCCAGAACCCCTGAAGCTTGTCCCTGATGAAACTTCTAACAGGAAAAAAATGAGACCTTGCTCTTTTTCTCTTATATTTTTAACTCAAGTTTGAAACCTTAGAAAATGAAGCTGACTGAAAGGGTAGTTTAATTTCAGGTCTGGGCAGCACAATTAATCTTTTTTTCTCTCTCTCTCTCTCTCTAAGTGTTAGTATTTATTTAAAAGTCTGTTTCTGAGTAGCCAACAAATATGAAATTTTGATCATGAAAATGTTGGGAAATGTTAAGCTCAAAATTAGATTCATGGCAACTCAATTAATTTGAATCCATAGATCTTTCCTGATAAATGTGATCAATGTATATAAATTTTATGAAGACAAAATTTAAGTTCAAAAGTAGTCACAGCCTTCAGTGATGAACAGACATTTCTATTTCTTCAATAAGAATTCTTATTTGATAATCTAATTTTGTATTATTCAATGAAGACATTGATTTTCTAGAAAAATACATATTTTATTTTTATACTGAGTCCTGGAATGATTTTTCTCTTCTACTTTGTCATGCCTTGTGGGCACTAGAGGGGAGCCCTTTGACAGCAGAGTTGAATTATAGCTCTAGTTATTGACCCTTGGCAGCAAATGAGATGCACCTTGGAATTTACTGAATCATCATGTTTTCCTAGCCAGGAGGATTAGGACAAATATCTTCCTTTATTTTATTCTAAAAATCACACAGTCACTACATGACCATGATCTTGTTCTTTGAAGCAATTTTGTTGCTGTCGTTGCTCAAAAAAATCTTTATTTCTTTGGGAATTGTATGAGACTATTAGTAAAAATGACCTTTGTCTGCTAAAGGATATGAGAATAACTCTTTTAAGTGACGATTAAATGAAGTTCAATAAAATGTTGAACTGACTCTTTTTTTCCTACTAGAATCTACTCATAGTTTTGCAGATTTTTAAAGGATATCTGTTTTGGCATCATAGTATTGTGAAATGTGGGTTCATATGAGAGATTGGGTTGTGTAACCAGCAGATCCACACCAAACATCCCATCAACATGAAACTGTCTCCAGAATCAACCTTAGTTCTCAAATCTCTCAAGCTACCTCTTTCTCAAAGTGGGAGAAACCTTAGATTTTAAGTAACATGCATATGATAGAGATTTGAAGAGAAATGTTAACCTTTACACAAGTACCTATTCTTCTGGGTTCTCAAGACTTCCCAGTATCTGGTTCTCATTCTTTCTTCTCTGTTTTTTTTTTTTTTTTTTTTTTTTTGAGTAGCCAGCCACTCTGATCTTTAGTGAATGTTTAAATTAGAGGAGATCTTGGTAATTGTATTGGGTGTTGGTAAAATGGCCTTCAACACAACCAATACTAATAAACAAACCTACTGTGGAGCAAAAGGGATCCTCTCGATGTTCTATGTAGGGTATCTAGGAAAACATAAATTCTGATAGTATTGAAAAATTAAGGCAACTGAATCTCTGGTGGAGTTTGAGAATGAAAGAAAAGAATTTGAGGGATGTTGATCTTTTGACCTCTTTATCTTGTAACTTGAACTTGGAAACTGCTTTGATTTAGATAACTTAAAAAGCATTGAATGGGGGAACCAGGAGCAAAATCTGTTAAGTACTAAAGCTCATGTTGAAGTTGGGAATTTCTGTGCGTGTTATTGCCTGAAAAGATCCATTGCCACGCCTATGGACATAGCCCAACCGTATTAAAAGAGCTGGCTACCTAGTTTTGAGTTATTTTTCTATACATTTCATATGAAAAACCTAGGTACCTCTTGACTTCAGTGATGTTATTAGTACACATTTCTAGTAAACCCACTCAAATTCAGTGGGTTTTTTTTTCTCATTTGTGGAGACACAGTACCAAATTCTTTCAGTCGGGAAAATGCACTAGAATTGCTTGAAAGTTGTGTGGATTTATTCCTTTCAGTGGAAAGCCCAGGGTTTAATATTTTTGGAAATAGAAAATTTCAAACTTTGAGGATAATATTTATCTTCAATTCTGTTTGTTTAATGAGGACCCCATATCTATATACCCTATAGCTTTGTGTTTTCCTTATTGTGGTGTTTTGTTTGGTTAGTTTTTCATCGATGATATTATTTGTAGAAAGGTCTCTTTTCAGGCATTATATTAATTACTTCTTTATTATATTATTTTATCTTAATGTTAAAAGCAGTATTATTAAATGGATTTGTCCCCTGTATTTGTTGAGTGATAAAACAGCTTTAAATATTAACGAGCATCCTTAGATTTACATATTAAATACTTAACAGAGCCAGTAAGTCCATCAAATTAAACAAAAATGCTAGTTTTCTCACTCAGAAAACTTCTCCTCTTCCTCCTATTTCTTTTGCTAAGTGTAGGTGTGTAGTATGCACAACTATGTGTGCATGAAGGTGTTTATGTCCATATATAATCACAAAGACCAGAAGAAGCTATAGGTCTAACCTGATCTTTCATTCTTGATGGGGTTGTGGCTCAGTTGGCTTAGAATGTTTTCCTAGCATGCACAAAATCCTGGTTTTCTATCTTGGTACCCTTTTATCCAGGCATAGACTTGTTCTCCCAGTAGTCAGGATGTAGAGGCAATGGGATCTGAAGTGCAGGATTATCAACATTGGTGACTTCAAGGGAAGCCTGGGTACTGGAGTTCCTACCTGAAACAAAAATAAAAACAACAAACTGGATCATTGTTCTCTTTATTTCATGGAGAGAAGATCTCCCATTGAACCCATATCTAGAGCTAGATGGGCAGCCATCAAACTCAGTGATTCATTCTCCATCTCTCATAGTGCTTAGGGTATAAGTTAATCCCTGGTCAACTCCTTATGCATGCAAGTGATCTTAATCACTGGGAAATCTTTCCAGTGGCCCATCTCCCATCAATAGAATCTCTCATTTCAAAGCTATGAATTAAAGAAAATATTAGAAAGCAGTTTTGTTTGCTTGCTATTTCAGAAACAATTGCAATATTGAAGACCTAAGAGGCTAAGGCTGCCATTTACCACAACACTCCAGAACTGAATATATTAGCACAAAAATGCATTTCTAATTTTGTTCATATATACTTCAATAATTTTATTTATCATTCACTATCAAGCCACTTTTCACTGAATTGGACTTATTTCCACGGTTTCAAAAATTCTTCATGTTACAGGACAAATAAATAATAGAAATGTATTATGTATTTATGTAAACAAGAAATACACTTTTCCTGGCATTGATGGATGGCTCTGGAGCTGTTCTGCTCACTTTTGGTGATGTGTCATTTTTGATTACTTCATTAAATTAAAGGGTCAATATATAATACGCAAAGGACTAATATTATTCACGCAACTGATTATCGACAAGAAAATGTTGCTTTTGTCTTGAACACAGAGTCAACCCCAAAAAAACCTACAGTACAAACAAGCAACAGTACAGTACGGTGCCTGGACGTTGGAGTGTTTCACGAGAAGACAAAATGGATAATTTTTCCAAGTAAAAATATCTTAATTTCTTCCTATAAATTCTCAATTAGAGGTATCAGGTTAAAAAATTCTATTTTTGAATATAAAAAATTCAGCCCACATTTTTACGTACTTATTTTATGACTGTCCTTATAGTAATATTTTTCTCTACCTAGTGGTGTTAAGGCTTTAAGGTGACTATGAAATAGCATAAAATAATTACTTGAGTTCATAACCTCGGCCATGTTCATGTTTACTCCTCCATTTATCTTTCAATGATGTTGTAATAAATATTTAATCTAGAAGAACAAGTAGATGAGAGGATTTGTTGAACACTAGCCTTCCAGGAAGGAATTAAATGAAAAACGGATTGGAATTAGAAATCTGAAAAGGACTCATTTTTATTATAAAAAGGCAATTTAATAGAATAATTAATTTCATACTTGTCAGTTACTGGATCCATGTCAGAAACAGAGAATTTGTTATTAAGAAAAGTGGACAGCTGTAGCTTGCACAGTCTATGGTTGCAAGATTTGTCTTGGAAAATACTCAGACTAAATAACTCTTGTTAGATTCTCTTAGAATTGACCTCTAGTCTCAGGGCTGTTCTCACACTACATCTGACTTCTTTAACACTCAAGGGCTTCCACTTTGGAAATTGCAACTGCATTAAATGCCCCAATCCTCAAACATTTTCACGGGAATGCAAGGAGACAGGCACTTCTTGAGGTTGGTGAGATGACACGAAACATTTATGAAGCAGAATACAGCACACCGAGGCAGAGCCTCACGGTTTCTCCTCAAAGTGTATGTGCAAGTGCTGAGGTGGAATTCAAGAGAGGGGCAGCTACTCTGGAGATAGTTTGAGACAAAAAGTATCAGCACACTGTCAATAATCTTCAGTAACAGCTGTTCTTCCAGCACTGCTCCTAGTCATAGACTTCAGAGGGGAAGCTGAGCACTTGTGTTCTTTTTCTGAAGGATAGCTGAATCTCCTTATTTCCAAGTCCACAGTAATCTGGTATTAAACTAGTATGTTTCACCCCAAACAGCATAGATGAATACGTATAATGAATTTGTTGATCCTTTAATATTTCCCCTGAAATAGTAAATTTGCTAATATGAGTATAATATTCATGGTCTTTGCATAAACATCACTTAATCATACTTTCCATGAATTAGGGGTTATAACTCTTGGGGTCCAGTTGCCATGAGCAGTTAAGTGCAGCCTGTGGATCAGAGAACCGTGGAGTTATCACTTTCTAGAGTTTGCTTTATGCTTCTGACTTCAGCTCTGGCTAGCAGCTGAGGATTTGTCAACTTTCCTGCTCATTTCCCGCCCCTGTGCTAGGCCAGCAATTACACAGCAGGCCATTCCTACTTTCTCTTCAGATGTAGTCTCCGCCAAATGAAACATGTCATTTTCAGAGGAGCTAAACATAGGTGCTCTGGAGCGTATGACCTTAAATATACAAATATCTAATTCATGTGCTTAAAAATATATTCTTTTTCTGAATGGAGGATTGCCTGAAGAAAAACAACAACATTAGTGACATGGGCCAGAAGTCGGGGGAGTAGCATCTTAGCTTTCTTTATAGCAAGTTGATTTTTGTAAAGGAGAATGTTTGTGCTTGTAGCTAAGATTTTGAAATGACGAGCGATGAAGAAAATCTTAAGAGGATGGAAGGAAGGATGGTCAAGACTAAAAGGCTGGGGGAGGTGGGGGAGAAAATAGAGATATGAACTCCACTCCCATTTTTCTTGTGCATTTGCTACCTTGGAGCTTCAATACTATATTGAAAATGTTAAGACAAATGAGAACTACTAAAGCTGGGTGTGGCTGTAGGTCTGTCTATTCATTGCATGTTATAAAAAAAAAAACAGCAAGCAGAAGGTAAAGTTCAAAACTGGTATGGTTGTTTAGTAAAAGGGATGATGAGCAGGAGAGATGCTCGGGGTAAAGTGCCTTCTGGGTACACATTTGGGCAGTGTTCAGATCCCAGCTTACACATAAACTCTTGGTGGGTGTGGCAGATCCCCTAATCCCTCAGGAGTTGAGATGGGGGATTCTGGGGAAAAATGGCTAGCTAGATTGTTGACCAGAAAGCTCTGGTTTCAGGAAGAGATGCTGCTGTAGTTCAGTTAGCATTTGAAATGTAAATGAAGAAAATATCCAAAAGAAAAAGAGAGAGAGAGAGAGAGAGAGAGAGAGAGAGAGAGAGAGAGAGAGAGAGGACATCCTGAGATCCTGAGTTTTGCA
This sequence comes from Mus minutoides, assembly GCA_902729485.2. Lineage (NCBI taxonomy): Eukaryota > Metazoa > Chordata > Mammalia > Rodentia > Muridae > Mus > Mus minutoides. Next base: position 5,329 of record LR752913.1, on the reverse strand, counting down.
GGCAAATGGATGAAACTAGAAACTAGAAAATAACATCTGGAATGAGGTAACTCAGACCCAAAAGGACATGCATGGTATGTACTCACTGATAAGTGGATATTAGCCCCAAAAGTACAGAATACCCAGGATACAATCCACAGAATTCAAGGAGGTTAATAAGCAGAAGGACCCAAGTCAGGATGCCTCAATCCAATTTGGGAGGGAGAAGAAAGCAATCTTGGGGTGTGGGGTAGCAGAAGGAGGGAGGAACGTGGGTGGAAGAGAGGACAGGAAGGGCAAAAGAAGAACATGATCAGGAATTTGGGGGTACAGGAGTACCTGAGAGTCAGCAGAAAGAATGGAAACGAGGCAACTTCGGGAGGTAGGAGGTAGGGGACCCTCTAGAATCTACTATAGTCCTAGGATGTGAGAGATGCTCGGGACTCAACAGGAGGGTCCTTAAATGAAATGCCCAACGGTGGGGAAAGAGAACTTGTAGAGTCCTCCTTCAGTAGAACAACAGGGCATCAAGTGGAGGGATGGAGTTGCCATCCCACAGTCAAAAATTGTGACCCAGAGTGGTACCTGTCTATAAGAACTGCAGGGACAAAAATGGAGAAGGGACTGAGGGAAAGGAGGCCCAGTGACAGGCCCAAATTGGGATCCAGCTCAAGTGGAGCCCCATGGTCTGACATTATTACTGATGCTATGTTGTGCTTACAAACAGGGACCTATCATGACTGCCCTCCAAAAGGCCCAACAAGCAGCTGAAAGAGGCAGATGCAGATACTTATACCCAACCAATTGACAAATGCTGGGGACTCCTGTGGTTGAATTGTGGAAAGGCTGAAAGAAGCTGAGGAGGGTGACCCCACAGGAAGACCAGCAATCTCAACTAACCTGCCCCATTCCCCCGTGATCTCTGACACTGAGTCACCAACTAGGCAGCATACAGTACCTGCTAAAAGGCCCTGACACTTTCACAGCAGAGGACAGCCTGGTCTGGCCTCAATGAGAGAAGATGAACTTAACCCTTGAGATACTTAAGGCCCCAGGGACTAGGGTGGTCTGGTGGGGTGGGGGTGAGGACATCCATCGCCTTGGAGACTAGGAGGTGGTGAGAAGGTATGAGTTGAGGAACAGTCAGAGGGTGGACTTGCAGGAGGGATAAAGGCTAGACTATAAAAGAAGATTAAAGATTCAAAAAGAAAAAGAGGGAAAATAGGAAGAGAAATATTAGAAACTAAAATATTACTGCCCAGTAAACCTTCCTGAAACTTTTTTCAGTTCTAGTTTAATATTAAAAATGATAAGGGGTAGTAGAGAAAAAAGTTTGATTTGTTTTGTATAATTATTAATCTTTTTTTCCCTCTGCCAGTACCTAACATTTTGGTTTCCAGCTGTTTATTATCCTAATCATTTCCTGCGCCAGATGAAGTGCTAGCAGCAGGACTCTAAGATGTTTTATGCTAATGAGGGGGAAAGTCTTGGACAAGTTGCAAAGCCTAGAATTTTTTTTTTTTGAGTGACATGGTAAAGTAATCAGAATCTAAATGGAAAGGAAACTTGAGTAACAGCCATTATATTTAATATGCCAAAGAAACTGATTGACATTTTAATTAGACAAGAAAATATAATTATATTTTAAACTCTGAAAGAACCCTTACAAGAAAGATGGACATTCTGTAAATAAAAAAACTTGCAGGAACACAAAGGATAACAGAGAATATTAAGATGCACTCATTTTTGAGTGCTCATGACAGGAGTTATTAATTCCATGGATCATGAAGCAAAACTTTTTGAAAGTTAACTTTCACTTACCCTTTTGACAACAGTTTGCATTATCATGATTGGATTTTATTAAGTGAATTGTTTGCTGTAGCTATTTATCTTCATCTTAGCATCTCTGGCATAAATATTTAATATAATTTATGTTCTAAATTTTAAAAATGTCTCTGTAAAACTAAACAGCTAAGTTGTACGTATCTTCCCACTATAAACATGAGGCATATAAACTATGTCAGCTGGAAAACAGACTTTGTATGACCTGAAGATGTTAACCTTTTCCACCATCTATGGAGAAGAGATGGCCACGAAAAACAAAATTTAAGAAGGGCTTTTGATTAATGCTGGAAGACATAACTTTGTAGTCTCATCTTTTTTTTTTTTTTTTTTTTTTTTTTTTTTTTTTTTTCGAGACAGGGGTTCTCTGTATAGCCCTGGCTGTCCTGGAACTCACTTTGTAGACCAGGCTGGCCTCGAACTCATAAATCTGCCTGCCTCTGCCTCCCGAGTGCCGGGATTAAAGGCATACGCCACCACGCCCGGCTCATCTTTTTAATCACAAAATGTTTCTCCTTGTGATGATGTTTCTGATCAATATTCCACATTTAAAAAACATAGATGAGCTGGGCGTGGTGGCTCATGCCTTTAATCCCAGCACTCGGGAGGCATAGGCAGGCGGATTTCTGAGTTCGAGGCCAGCCTGGTCTACAAAGTGAGTTCCAGGACAGCCAGGGCTATACAGAGAAACCCTGTCTCGAAAAACCAAAAAAACAAAAACAAAAACAAAAACAAACAAACAAACAAACAAAAAAAACCAAACATAGATGCAGTCATGAAAATAGTTATGTAGAAAAATGTGGACATACAATAGACTTCCTTATACAGGAGGATCCACACGAGTTATAAAATTAAACTAAAATCTTATTCTAAGACACAAAAGGCCATAGTTTTCAAGTTCTCATATGTTAACATGATAATATACATACAAGTATGTAAGTGATAGAAAGGTTCTAGCACATCACATTTTCCAGAGGTAGCCCCAATAATATCCCTCATCTTACTTACCTTTAGGTAATTCTGTCTCTGCTTTGCCATGACTAAGTAAAGAGGACTTTTCTGATTTTAGTGGGATTGCTTTGAATTTCTCTCCACTTAGTTTGATATTGGCTAAGGATCACTATAAATTACCTTTATCATATATAGATATGTCCCTTGTATTAAGGATTATTAATCTCTCCAGAACTTTTATCACAGAGGAGTTTGGATTCTGTTAAGGCCTTTTCTGCACCTAATAAAATGAACATTTGTTCCTTCAGTTTGTTTATATAGTTGATTATATTTTTAAATTTTTTATATTGAACCATTCCTGCATCTCTGCAGTGAAGTCTACTTGACCATTCTCCATGACCTCTTTGCTGTGTTCTTGGATTCAGATTGCCACATTCTCGCATATCTTTGAATCTATGTTCTTAAGGAAAATTATTCTGTAATTCTCTTTGTTAGATCTTTATGTCATTTCAGTAACACAGTAACTGTGGCCTCATAAAATAAATTTGGCAATGGTTCTTCTGTTTCTATTTTATGAAATAATTTGAGGAGTATTGGCATTTACTCTTTTTTGAAAGTCTGGTAAAATTCTGGGCTAAAACCATCTGACCCTGGGATTGTTTTTTTTTGGGGGGGGAGGGGGGATTTTTAATGACTACTTTTATTTCACTAAGGGTTCTATAGTTCTATTTAAATTGTTTGTCTGATCTTGGTTTAACTTTGGTAAGTGATACCTGTCAGGAAAATATTTCATTTCTTAATGAGGGCCAAGCAGGAGGAATGATTAATGGCTTTGGAACTCTTGGAATGTGGTCCACTGGTTACCACATCCACATGGGTGACCTTTGGTGTAGTAGGACCCTGAGGACTATGTGTCCTGAGGACTTCATGCTGTTATGGAGTACTGCTCTGCTTGCTGCCCTTACACTCCTCATGAACTAAGAACTGAAAGGCAGTTTCCAGTCCCTCACTGGCCCTCATAATAGAGCTTGATTTTTTTCATGCATTGCTGCTGGAGCAGATTAGCAATTCAATCACCACCCTAGGAAAGAACTTAGAGACATAGATTGTCAGCAATGACCACCACCTTTAGAAAACCTTTGGAAAAATAAAAATTGTTTATGAAGCTAGGTTGAGATTTTTTTTTCCCTACTGGCTCTGATGTAAAAAAAAAAAAAAAAAGTCATAGGAAACAACTTGAATTTCTGAAAAGCTCACATTGACTAGTTAAGCTAAGGAACGTTTATGGACGGGAGGCAAGAACAGTGGTAGTATTAGCTGACATGACTCTCACTGAGGCTGAACTGGTCATGATTGATTTTGCCTTTACCTTCCTGATATGAATTGCTGATGAGTAGATGTGCATTCTTAGAATCTAAGGTAGATATAACTGATTTTTATATAAAAGTTTAGATTTGTGGTTCTTTTAAGATTCTTGCAAGATTACTTTTAAAGATAAATAATGAAACAATTAACCCTTTCTTTGTAACTTCAAATTGCTGCCTGCCAATAAGAGAAACTGGCTGGGAAAACTACCTTGCTTGCTTACACTTTGTTAATCTATAAAAAGCTGTTTGGTTTGGGGGAATAATTTGTTTTCTTTACCTGTACTGTGTTATGCTATTTCTTGGATAGCTACTGGGGAACACACTGTTTTTCACAATTATCTACTAGAAGAAAACTAAAATGTAATCACACTATAAGTTTATACTATTTTATAGATTTTGCTAGCATATATGAAGTATGGGAGAAAAAATAAATTGTGGGGGTTGGAACATTGTTCCTTCCAGCCATCAGCTATGTGCTTCTGTGTAAGTTTTGTGTGAGTGGAGATTGGAACATTGTTCTTTCCATCCATCAACTATGTGTATGTCTGTATATATGTAAAGCTTGTCTGGCTGTGTGTTGGGCTTTGCTTCACCCACTAATTGTTTGTATATATGTATATATATGTATGTGTGAAATGCTTAGAGCCTGCTTGCTGGAGCTATGGTCTAACCATTCTATGTATGAGTGTGCAAATGTCTGTCTATAGGTCTGTATACATATATGTATGTACATATACATGTATGCACACATGCATGCGTGTATATATTTGTGTGTATAAAGTTATTGGACTCTGTCTTTTGTTTTATCCACTCAGTCTCTCACTCTCTGTCTCTCTTCCTCCCCCCCTCTCTGTGAATTTTCTCTCCCTTTCTTTCTCGCCAGCTCCAAAGAGTTAAAAGAGTGCATAGTTTCTCTGGTGGCCATAGGGAATTCCCAGAGAAAAGTCTGCTGAGTAGCTTCTCTAACCACTGGCTGCCATAGCCAGCAGCCTTTGTAGGCATCTGGATCCATCCCTGTCAGTAGCCCTAATCACTGACCCTGATGGCTGCCTGCCTTGGTTTACCCACCACATGAATGCCAAGGCTAATTTACTGACAATTTCTTTTAGATTTTCCAATTTGGTCAAGTATAGGTTTTTTTTTTTTTTTTTTTTTTTTTTTTTTTTTTTTTTTTTTTTTTTTTTTTTTTT
>LR752910.1:14029-50402 GCA_902729485.2 Mus minutoides | reverse complement strand
ACCTGCATAGCCCACTGATGGCCCTGCATGCAAAGCAGATACACACAGAGCAGTGTGGGGTCCAGGAGGTGTGCTGTAGTAGATTCCAGAGGGTAGGAGCCACACAGCTACTGACTCACATATACACGTCATGAATGAACATCTGCTCAAACGATGTCTATTTTCAGTAGACTCTAAAAATTATCTCCTTACACCCTGTGATGGTTTGTATATGCTTAGCCCAGGGAGTGGCACTATTAGAAGGTGTGGCCTTGATGAAGTAGGTGTGTCACTGTGGGTGTGGGTTTTAAGACCCTTACTACCAGAATACTGCCTGGAGGTCAGTATTCTAGCAGCCTTCAGATGAAAATGTAGAACTCTCAACTCCTCCTATACCATGCCTGCCTGGATGCTGCCATGCTCCCACCTTGATGATAATGGTAATGGATTGGACCTCTAAGCCTGTAAGCCAGCCCCAATTGAATGTTGTCCTTATAAGAGTTGCCTTGGTCATGGTGTCTCCTCACAGCAGTAAACCCTAAGACACACACTATTGTGTCGTATGACTGTAGTCCCCCAACACTGCTGCGTAGCTGCCCATCAGTCCTTGGAAAGAGAAGCATCTCCAATGTGTATTTCCCTTTATCAGTGTCTCATCCTACCAGAAATCATAATTCTAACACTCAGGAGGCTGAGGCAGGGGGATTCCAAGTTCAAGAGCAGCCTGAGCTACATAGTGGAATTCTGTCTCAAAGAAAACAAGAATTCTTCTCAATTGGGTCTATCAAGATCAGACCAGACTATTTGAATTTTTTAAAGATTTATTTATTTATTTATTTATTTATTTATTTATTATATGTGAGTACACTGTAGCTGTCTTCAAACACTCCAGAAGAGGGCTTCAGATCTTGTTACAGATGGTTGTGAGCCACCATGTAGTTGCTGGGATTTGAACTCAAGACCTCTGGAAGAGCAGTCAGTGCTCTTAACCACTGAGCCATCTCTCCAGCCCCCAGACTATGAATTATAAAGATGACCATTTTTAAATTCCAAGAGATCAGACAAAGTCTTGGCCCAGATCCCAGAGTCTCTGAGTGAGGAATGTCTCTGTTTTGAAAGCCAGCATTAGCACCCAGACCGCAGGAGTCCAGAGGGACAGACAAGCCCTGATAGCCACCATATGGCTGTGGTAAGAATTTGCTTGTCAAGAAGCTGCAGTTGGAGACAGAGGGATGGGCCTGTCCATGACAAGGACCTGAGAAAGACAGACTCAGGGACAGTAGAAACCACTGCTGTTCCCAAGCCACCCCCGTCTCTGTGTCCACCCAGTGGCTTTTTATCTTCCCCTCTTTAAAGACAGGAATGTGTATTAGTACACTAATTAGGTGTTTGGGGCCATTTCCACCAGAAACCAAATGGCAGTACATTATGAGACTAGCCAACTGTCCCACAGTTCAGTGAATGCTAAGGGCCTTGATAAGGGAAAGCCCAATTCAGAGTTTGCCCATCATTAGCCTCTGGTAACCTTGGGCACAGATCTAGCTCTCTGACCACCCCTAAGCACAACCAGGCCATGAAGATTCCTCCCTGGGTCTCAGACCCTCTCATCTACCCTAGTCTGGGCCTGTGTGAACACCATGCAGGCACACCAAGCCAAGAAGGATAAGGGGAGGTGCCCATGGCCTCAAGTTCACCTGGTCCTTTCAGCCCAGCCAAGGCATAAAACACCTAAACCCATGGACACCTTGAGAGAAAGTGGCCCAACTTGCAAATACTACACAGGGCAGCTTAATATTCTATCAGTGAAGAAGATTAAAGAGCGACCATGGCTACGGGCAGTTGCTAAGCCTTCTGCCTAGCTGTCTCCAGGCTGGCAGCTTTTAGGCATTTAAAAGTTAAATTTGGGGTTAAGCTCGGTGCAAAAGCATTTGCTGCTACTATAGAGGACCTAGGTTCAATGCCCAGTGCTCACAATCTTTTATAAAATCCAGTTCTGGGGGAACCAACGTCGTCTCCTGGCCTCCATGAGCGCCTGAACTCACATAGTATGTGTATACAGAGCCAGGTGCATACATATAAAAACAAGTAAATCTTTTAAAATGCAAGACACACAGTACACCAGAGGCCCCTCAGACCTCTCAGTAACTCTCTGTTGCTGTAGGCATGGAATGCCGTCCCTCCCTCCCTCCCTCCCTCCCTCCCTCCCTCCCTTCCTCCCTCCCTCCTTGTTTATGCCTCTAGACCATGTCCTGCCGCTAATTATTTTTTTCTTCTATGTCTCCAGCCAGAGTTGCTTCATCTTGCTATCACTAATAGGATCACTCCCTCCAGAACCGACTTTCACTCAGTCCCTGTCTTAGTCAGGGTTTCTATTTCTGCACAAACATCATGACCAAGAAGCAAGTTGGGGACGAAAGGGTTTATTCAGCTTACACCTCCAAACCGCTGTTCATCACTAAAGGAAGTCAGGACTGGAACTCAAGCAGGTCAGGAAGCAGGAGCTGATGCAGAGGCCATAGAAGGATGTTACTTACTAGCTTGCTTCGCCTGGCTTGCTTGGCTTGCTTTCCTATAGAACCCAAGACTGCCAGCCCAGAGAGGGTACCACCCACAAGGGGCCCTTCCCCCTTAATCACTTACAGCTGGATCTCATGGAGGCATTTCTCCTCTCTCTGTGATAACTCCAGCCTGTGTCAAGTTGACACACAAAACCAGCCAGTACAGTCCCCTATGCCCCAGATCCTCCCCCTCATCCACCCTGACGTTTGTGAAGTACTTACTCAGCACAGGATCTCAGCATCTACTGATCCAGACTCCACATATCTGCTTATCAGACGCCACTCCATCTGGTTTCCATTTGATATCAGCCAGAAGAAAACTTCCTTGAAGAGGCTCCCTCTAAACCCAGACCGTAACTAGTACCCTCCAACACACATACACACAAACATACGAACACACACACCACAATGCTTGTGCTTCCCTTAAGACTTACTGACTCAGAATCTGGTTGTGTACACCAGACTGTGTACCTCATGAAGCCAGGATCAACAGCTTTCCAGTTTGCCTAAGCACGCACACAGCTGCAAACACACAGGAGGATCTCAGCCTGGCTTTAGTTTAAGGGTCCGTGGATTCCAGCCTCTCTGGCGTAATTCTGCAGGAGGCTTCCCGCCCTTTGGATTTAGACTCTTCTATCCACTGCTGACCCACAGCCTAGCCGCGCTAAGAATGTGCTTTCTCTGATGACCAGTTCTAGCAAGCATGCTTGTCTCTACCAAGCTGCCAGCGCTGGAGAGTTACAGAACGGTCACAGAACTTCCGAAAAGGAGGTGAAAATTGAGTTCTTCGTGACCTTTATTCTCACTACATTCAGGTTTTAATGGGCCCATCCACACATCCATATTTGTTCTAACAGGTATACACACAAGGCTAGTCTTGAAGCAACTACCTTAAATGGGGGCACGTGGGGAAGATTACCCCATGAGAGGCCTCCCATCTCTCCCAGTGCGAAGGACATTCCTATGTCTGACTCACTATTCCCAGGGAAACACGGATGCGGACATGCTCTGCCCACCTCCTCTGCCTCACCTCGTTTCTTTCATCTGTCTTCCCCCTTTTATTCCACAGAGCCATTAGTAACTGTCCTGCCAGGTTTTGCAAGCCTGTAGCTCAAAGCTGAGGTCGGTCTCTGACTGGTGCTGGTTTGGGAAGGAGAGCCCCACTTGAGGCGGATGGGCTCCACAGCTGCTCTGGGAGACTGCCCCCTAGTGGTTGGAATCCTCCTAGCGGCCTGGAATTCTCACCCTCAGCCTGAGAACCCGGCAAAGTTCTCTCCTGGGAGGAAACTTCATCCTTAGGAGTTTCATCGTAGACAAAGGTGGGCAGAGGTCCTTCTAATGGCTTATGCTTTTATCGAGTAAAGGCATTTCCTGCCAACATGGATCTTCTGAGTTCAATCCTGAGACCCAGAAGCCCCCTCTCCCTATAAATAAAGGCAAATTAAAACTTTTTAAAAGAATGTCTGGAAAGTAGAGTCACCTTTAGAGGAAAACTAGAAGCAAGTTTAAGTTTCTTATCAGCTGTGAAAATATCTGTTCCCTCTGGGAGAGGTGTGAGGGCAGGCCAGGGTGAGGGAAGGGGCTGGTGGCCAGCTCCTGAGCATGTCACCTGGTGATAGGTTGGCTACCAACCACCGGAGAACAACTTTCTGAATAAAACCTTCAAAAAGATACAGGGTGGGAGGCTGGAGAGAAGGCTCAGTAGTTAAGAGCACATGCTGCTCTTGGAGAAGACCAGAGTTCAATTCCTAGCTTCTATATGGGTGTCTTTGTCAGGGTTTTACTTGACCTAGAATGAATGTTTTCCCTTGAGCACAAACCTGTTCCAAACTTATTTTTCTTCTTAGTGCAGTTTATGAAAGCACTTTGTATTCCTTATTAATGCAGTCTTTACTTACTATTCTATGAGGAGGGGGCACATTCTATTCTTGATTTCTAACTTTATTATATCTTTCTGGTAAAACAACTAAAACCGTCTCTTTAAACTTTCCTCCTAAAATTATTTGAATCAAATCAGGAATTCTATAAAGTCATTAATTCATCTAAACAGCATTAATTCATGGAAAGTCATCTTCATGTTGATCTGCAGGAAATTTGCCCAATACGGTGGGCTGATGCCCAGGAATCACTGGGCTATGAAATAGTGACAGGAAAGGCATATCAGCAGAGAGAAGCAATCCGGGGATGAAGTCTCTGGTGCTGTGCCTGTCGAGAGTGCACCTATCGAAGGCCATGCAAAGCAGTGGGCCATCTCTCGGAAACTGACTTGCTTGTTGTCAGAGCCTTTCCTAGATGGTTTCTGTCAAGGTCCTATTTTATAAACTCCCCTGTCCTACTTTACTTTCTGTTGCTGCTATTCTAAGTGGAAGCATTTTGGTTGAGGAAAAAGGCTGACTCACCTCATGATTCCACGTCACATTCCTCCATTGAGAGAATCCAGGGACAAGAATCTGAAGATGGGAACCTGAAAAAGAAGCTGTGAAGGAACTCTGCTCACTGGATTACTCTCTGGCTCACTCATATACTTTTATAGAACAAGCCTAGGAATGGTGCTGCTCACAGTGGGCTGAGACCTCCTGCATCAACTAATAAAATCAAGACAACCCCCCCAGACATGTCCATGGGCCAATCTTATCTAAGCAATTCCTCCATGAGCCTTTCCTCTTAGACTGTATGAGTCTGTATTAGCCTTCCTCTTGGCTATATTAAGTTCACAGTTAAAGCTAATTACAACATGTTCTTCCTCATCGTTCCTCTAAAGAAGACCTTCCAGCCTCTCCGAGGGGGCACTTCTCATTGATCTGCTGGCCAGCCTCTTCTGCCTACAGATCAGTGTTCTCAAGCTCCCTTCCCTCTACAGATGACACAGTAGAGCTAAGCTAACAATCCTCTTAGTAGCACATGATCACATTCCAGAAAAGAGATGAGCACACACAAAAGCACATCTGCCAATTATGGTCTACATGAGGGACTCAGCCAAAATTCTATACCATTGTTGCACAGCGAGGGCTAGCCACTAACCCTGATAACCTGAGTTCAACCCCATGACCCACATGTAGGAAGGAGAGAAGCAACTCCCTGAGATGTCCTCTAACATCCTCACAAGCATCCACAGGCATGCACTCATACATAATGTAACTTAATTTAATATCATACATAATGTACCATCACTTGAAGGGAAGTGGGTGTGCTTACCCAACATGGGGAGGGCAGTGAAGACTGCTCGGACAGAAGATCAGACTCCTACTCCCAGAACCCACATTGGGCATCTCACAATTGCCTGTAACTCCAACCTTGGAGAATCCAACACCCACTTCTGGCCTCTGAGGGCATCTGCACTCATGTACACAAATACACATACATATACGTCATATACTCATACCCATAAATAAATAATAAAATAGACATCTCATAAAATAAAACTTTTTAGGATGCACAAAAAAGAAGGACAAAAAGAGGAGAAAGAAAAGAAGTGTGGGCTGGAGAGATGGCTCAGTGGTTAGGGCACTTGCTCTTACAGAGGACGGGTTTCAGTTCCCACAGACCAGTGATCATGGCTCCAAGTAAATGCTCCACAGGCTGACAGATGAGAGGACCACAGAGGATTAACTCTCATCTTGGAAGGCCATCATAAAGAAAACTGAATCAGCCCCTAGCCCTAGGACCTCACAGGGCAGGGTCGCAGGCTGAGAGAACACCGTATGTCTACAAACAGCTCACATGCCTCTCAGTCACCGTTTAGAATGTATCACCGAGAGTGGACAAACAAATTGTGTGTGTGGGGGGGGGGGTGTCATTGCCCTGTGGCGAGAGATGATGAATCTTTTCCTTACCCTTTGCCGCAAATCAAACCTACAGAGGAGAAAGGTTAGGATCTCCAGTTCAAAGACCTTCCTAACCTATCACAGAAAAAGGCGGGAGTGCCACACCCTCGAATCCTGGTCAGTTTCAAACTTGAGACATCCTGCTTCGACTGGAATTTATGATGAGGCCGCAGGAGCTCACACTTGTAATGAGTCCAGAAAGCGGCAGCTCTCAGAAGCGGAGCCAGCTTCAAAAGAAGAGGCCCAGGAAGCCAGCCTGCCTGGAGCTGCAGCAAGCGAGGCCTCTCTGCTCACTGACCTCCCTGCTCCTGCCCCACAACACACTAAAGAGAGAAGATGGAGACCAGCAAAATGCAGCGAGAGGCTCCACATGAATCCACAAGAATCCCTCTTCTGGACTGGCCAAACTCCTCCTCCCAGAACCTGACTACCCTCCGTCCCACCTCTGAAGAAGGTGCAGGCTCAGACCCAACAGCTCCAGGTTCCGTTCCTCCATTATCTGCTCTGTACCTTACTAACCAGAGACTGCAGCGGCAAGAACTGGCTTCCTCCTCAGCATTTGCCCTACCTCTCCAGCCAGACCATAGACTCCTGAGGCAAGAGCTGTCCCCGTCACGTTATCCTGTCCTAGAGAATACCTAGAGCCAGCTGTTTCATCCACCAGGTGACCCACCAAACTAAAGATTTCTCATTTCAAAGAACGGAAACCTCCAGCTTGCCTAATAACACACCAGCCGGCCCGCAGCCTAAGAAGCACACTGTTGCATGGGCCTGGAACGGTGCTTTTCCTGGACCCAAACCACTGCTTACGGTTTCGTTTTGTGGAGATAAGAAGTGGGCAAGGAGCTGTGGTGCCGAGAGTGCACCAAGCCCCAGTACTGCAGAAACCCTGCATGGTGATGCACGCCTGGGCCACCAGCACTCACAAGGAGGAGGCAGGAAAAGCAGGAGTGCAAGGTCATCCTTAGCTACAGAGTGAACTTGAGGCCAGCCTGGACTACATGAGACCATGTTTCTAAATAATGGTGACTTTAAAAATGATAAATATAATAAAATAAAATTTTAAAGGTAAATACAAGTAAGTGTACTTTTCCACCAAGAGAATGAATTTTTAGGATTCTAGAGGTAAACTGGGCAAGATTCACAGTGACCCGCACTGGAGGGGTGGGGCAGTGCTGGAGGGATGGGGCAGGACTGTTGAGGGGCCACACCTGGAAGGAATGTGCAATAGTTATCACCATCTATTGTCAAGAGGAAACAGCTACAAAGATGTTGTTCTTCACACTACACCAATACAAACAGTACCACTTAGACATCCTCGAAAGATCTTTATAAGCCACTGGATGCCAAATCGCAGGCCTTGCACAGGGAACACAAGGGCAGCCCTGGTACTGTTGACTACACTCATATTGACTTAAATATCCATGATTCTAAGCCCAGATGTAGATATGACTGGGTCTCAAGATGTAAGACCAATGCTGATGAGACCAGGGCTGTCCCAGATGCCGCTACAACCCACCATGATACCTGGGCCCCTGTAGAAGGAGCACTGTAGTCACACAGTAAGTGGTAGTAGATGGTACATGCCTGTAATCTCAGCTCTCAAAAGGTAAAGGCAGGAAGACTAGAAGTTCAAGGTCTGCTCACTGACCTCCATCCTCTGCCCCACAACACACTAAAGAGAGAAGATGGAGACCAGCAAAATGCAGCAAGAGGCTCCACATGAATCCACAGGAATCCCTCTTCTGGACTGGCCAAACTCCTCCTCCCAGAACCTGACTACCCTCCATCCCACCTCTGAAGAAGGTGCAGGCTCAGACCCAACAGCTCCAGGTTCCGATCCTCCATTATCTGCTCTGTACCTTACTAACCAGAGACTGCAGCGTCAAGAGCTGGCTTCGACCTCTCCTGGAGTGCTTCCCTGGAATTACCAAAGATGGCACCCCTAAATCCTCATGTATGGGACATAGATGATGCATGCCAAAGAAGTAAGATGCCTGATGACCCACAAGAAAAATGTCAACTTACTTTGCTCAAAATAAGATGGACAAAATCAGATATGGTATAGGAGAGTAGGGTTGGTCAGGAACCTGAGAAGAAAATGTAACTGGAAAACACAAACTGCATTACAGGCTAAAAATGCTCAAAGTAGGGTTTAGACTTCTGAGTCCAGGGAGATCTGCCTTCCCAAAACAGGATTCTGTTTTCCAGACCCCACTTCAGCATCCTTTTCTATTCAAACATCAATTCGTATAATAATAATAATAGAGCAATAGCAACCAACACCTCTAAGCTTGCCCCATACATGACCTAGTGATGATGAACTGGCCAGAAGTAGAAGTGGAGTCCAGAGGATGCCAAGAGTGCACCGGGTACCGGAAGCTGAAGAACTAGCTCCCAGGTAGACTCCTGTGTCTTCAGAGTTCCCAAGGGCAGAGGCTCTCAGCTCTGTCTCTGTGCTGGAGTCACTTGCAAAGCTTTGAAGCCCAGCACGTGAATCCTGCCACAGACCCATCAGGATATCTGGTCACAGGGGTCAGAGCTAGCACGTTAAAGCTTCCCGCGCCCCCACGGTTGAAATCGTGGCCCTAATGCACCCTGACCTCACAGCTCGTTCCTGTCTCTGTAGGACATCGACTCTTAGCTGCATTTCTCTTGTACAAAGCCTCCTGAATCAAACAGCAGCAAACTGGATTCCCCCAGCAGCCTCAGAGGCTGAGCAGTGTGTGTGTCCAAAGGCCATTTGTCTCTGTGTCTTAGAGATCACTTAGCAGACATTAAGTTATGGAAAAGTCCTCCCTTAGCTAGGGTTTTTCTATTGCTGCAATGAAACACCATGACCAAAAAAGCAGGTCGAGGAGAAAGGGCTTGTTCGGCGTACACTTCCACATTGCTGTTATCACCCAAGGAAAGCAGGGTAGGAACCTGGAAGCAGGAGCTGGTGCCGAGGTCATGCACAGGTGCTGCTTACTGGCTTGCTTCCCCTGGCTTGCTCAGCCTGCTTTCCTATAGAACCCAGGACTACCAGCCCAGGCATGGCATGACCCACCATGGGCTGGGCTCTCCCACAGTGATCACTAATTGAGAAAATGCCTCTCATTTTCTCACAGAGGATGGATCTCCTGGAAGCATTTCCTCATCTGAGGCTCCTTCCTCTCTGACGACTATAGCTTGTATCAAGTTGTCCCATAATACCAGCCAGGATAGGTCCTATTTAAAGAGGCACCTAGGACTGCTCACAGAGCTCGGGTGTAAAAGTCAGACATGTAAGAGGAGTGAACCACGTACACACAATTTAGAAATGCAAAATTTCAGGAAGGAACAGGAGTACATGCCCCTTATAAAAGACATTGACTTCTGGAGCCTTCCCTGTGAGACGCCTGCCTGGGTTGTGTCAGCCAATGTACAAGATCTCATGTTGCATAAAGTTAGTGCAAACACTGAATTAGTAAACTCTGAACCATTGCCGTCTGGGGGAAATACAGGGCTGGGTTCCTGTCAGTCTCTGATATTGCCATTCTAAATCAAACAACCGAAGCACCTTCTTCATTTTGTGTGTGTTCTGCTGGAAGGCTCTTAGTGCAGAATGTACTGTCAAGGCTCAGTGCCATGCGTGGTGTTCTCTGTGGGTACCTAACACTCTTCTTAGGACACCAGCCAGCTTTCCTGGGCCACACTTGGAGCCATCTTACAAAGTAAAGTCACCCACCCAAAAAAGACAAAACACAGGTGGTATGTTAGCAGGCCACAGGAGCTGGCGACACAGCTCAGCTGGCCTAGCACCAATGAATCCCTGGCTTTGAACTCCAGCATTGCATGAACCAGGCTTAGCGGAGCATACCTGAGATCCCAGAGTCTAGACGGTAAAGGCAGCTGAGTTCAATCAAGGTCATCTTTGGCCACACAACAAGCTTGATGCCTGCTTGAGCTACAGGAGACTCTGTCTAATACATACATACATACATACATACATACATACATACATACATACAACTTTTTCTGTTGCTGTGATAATATATCAACCAATTGAGGAGGAAAGGGGTTGTTTCAGCTTATAGTTTAGAGTCCATTATGAAGGGCAATCAGAACAGGAACTCAAGGCTGGAATTTGGAGACAGGAACTGAAACAGAGACCCACAGAGAAGTGCTGCTTACCAGATCACACCCACACCCACCCACAACCACCCACACCCACCCACACCCATACCCACCCACACCCACACCACCACCACCCCTATGGCTTTCTCAGCTTAGTTTTTATTTTTTGTTTCATTTTGGTTTTTGTTGTTTTGTTTTGTTTTGATACAACTCAGGACCCACAGTGGGCTGAGCCAACCCACATCAATTATTAATCAAAAGAATGCCCTCACAGGGATTGGAGAGATGATTCAGCGGTTAAGAGCACTGACTGATCTTCTGAAGGTCCTGAGTTCAAATCCTAGCACCTACACGGTAGCTCACAACCATCCGTAATGAGACCTGGTGCCCTCTTCTGGTGTGTCTGAAGACAGCTACGGTGTACTTACATATAATAAATAAATAAATCTTTAAAAAATAAAATAAAATAATTACAAAAAAATACCCTCCCAGACGTATCTACAACCTAATGTGATGCGGCAGGCATTTTCTCAACTGAACCGCCTTATTCCCAGATGACCCTCGTTTGTACCAAGTAGACATGAAAACAAAACAAACAAAAAACACAACACAATAAACACACCACGGGAAGGACACTGTGGAAAGATGTGTGCAGATGGAAAAGGCAGAGCCAGGACATGCTTAGTCTCCATGGGGAACGTACACTCTGGCATTTCCCATTTTTTCTGTTTTGTACACATCTGTAGGTGGCAACAGGAGCACCAGGAATATGGATTTGCAGGTTACAAATAAACTTTAGCCAACGCATAAACCTAAAAATACAAAATCCTGAAGTGGCGATACATAGCATTTGCACTAAGACGTGCTCAGTGGCAGCCCTCCCACGGCTAGACAGGTTCTCCAGACATGGGATGGAGAGAGGGCTCAGTCTGTACAGTGTGCTTGCTATACAAACATAAAG
The DNA here is from genome assembly GCA_902729485.2 of Mus minutoides. Taxonomy (NCBI): domain Eukaryota; kingdom Metazoa; phylum Chordata; class Mammalia; order Rodentia; family Muridae; genus Mus; species Mus minutoides. The sequence continues at coordinate 38,982 of LR752910.1, read as the reverse complement.
ACCCGAGTTCAGATCTCCAGCACCCAAATAAACAGCCAGGCCATGCAGCAGTGTGGCAAGGCAAGTGCTGAGGAAGGGAGACGGCTCACCCATACTCAAAGAGAGCAGAATGATGAAGACGATTGTGAGGGGCGGACGGATGGACGGATAAACGGTGGCAAAGGAGCCCACCGCCCTGTGAGAGACCTTAGCAACCCAAGCTCGGTCTGTCACGGGGGAACAGGAACCTGGCGCTCCAGAACCAATGTTTCACTGACACCTGATTTCACAGGAAATATTCCCTTTCATGCACAGACTCAATTTCGGTTTTTTCCCAACTTTTATTAGATATTTTCTTCATTTACATTTCAGGTGTTATCCAGAAAGTTCCCTATACCCTCCCCCCTCCCGGCCCTGCTCCCCTACCCACCCACTCCTACATCTTGGCCCTGGCGTTCCCCTGTACTGGGGCATATAAAGTCTGCATGACCAAGGCGCCTCTCTTCCCAATGATGGCCAACTAGGCCATCTTCTTCTATATATGCAGCTAGAGACATGAGCTCTGGGGGTANTCCCTTGTCAAAGATCAGGTGACCATAGGTGTGTGGATTCATTTCTGGGTCTTTGATCCTATTCCATTGATCTACCTGTCTGTTGCTGTACCAGTACCATGCAGTTTTTATTACGATTGCTCTGTAGTACAGCTTGAGGTCAGGCATGGTGATTCCACCAGAGGTTCTTTTATTGTTGAGAAGAGTTTTTGCTAGTCTACGATTTTTGTTATTCCAGATGAACTTGCTAATTGTCTTTTCTAGATCCTTGAAGAATTGAGTTGGAATTTTGATGGCGATTGCATTGAATCTGTAGATAGCTTTAGGCACGATAGCCATTTTTACTATATTGATTCTGCCAATCCATGAGCATGGGAGATCCTTCCATCTTCTGAGGTCTTCCTCAATTTCTTTCTTCAGAGACTTGAAGTTCTTGTCATACAAATCTTTCACTTCCTTCGTAAGAATCACACCAAGATATTTTATATTGTTAGTGACTATTGTGAAGGGAGATGTTTGGACCTCCCCTGCCGCCTGCCGCCTGCCACCTGCCATCACCCCTCTCTGAACGCAGCGGATAGGGCCACTTGCGCACTCTCCACACCCCAGGACATTAGGCACACTTCGGGGTTAAAGGTGAGTGGAGCGCACAGGGGGCCTTGAAATCGCGGAGGGTCCAGTGGCCCAGTTGCAGCAGCAGCTGGAACAGAGGATCTCAGACCAACCAGAGGCTGGGACCCCTCCCAGCCAGCCAGGACCTCCCCTGCCGCCTGCCGCCTGCCATCATCCCTCTCTGAACGCAGTGGATAGGGCCACTTGCTCACTCTCCACACCCCAGGACACTAGGCACACATCGGGGTTAAAGTTTTGTACTCAATTAAGAAGAACAGACCTGATCTTTCCTCTGAGCCCAGCGGATGCAGCTAGGGCCTGTCCTGTGCTCCCCACACCCCACATCAGGAGCTCAGGGCTTGGCCGCAGGCACTGTGCACTCTCCTAGGCTCTTTCGGGACTCCCCAAGCTATCTCAGGACTTCAGGTGAGCAGGGAAACACAGCCTCTGTTCCAGCCCAATCTCGTGGAACCTGAGACACCAGCCGGGAGATTGATAAAGGCCCAGGACAGAACAGCGGGTCCTTTCTGGTCTGCACCAACGCCAGGTCTCCTCGGGCAGAGATGGCAGGAGGCAAGCGTAAGAACAGAAGAAACAGAATCCAAGGGTACTTGGCATCACCAGATCCAAACTCACCCACCACATCAAGTCCTAGATACAACAGCACACCAGAAAAGCAGGACATGGATATAAAGTCACTCGTCATGATGATGGTGGAGGACTATAAGAAGAAAATGCAGGAAATCGCAGATAAACAACTTAGAGAGATACAGGAAAATAATACCAAACAGGTGATGGAATTCAACAAAGCTATCCAGGACCTAAAAATGGAAGTTGAAACAATTAAGAAAAACCAAAAGGAGATAACCCTGAAGATAGAAACCATAGGAAAAAAATCAGACTCAATTTCTTAAGCTTCCCAAACTTCAAAGGAAAACACGCGTCCCACAGGGCTTCAACCTACATACATCCTTGAGATTCTAAATCATTTAAACTATGGTTCCGCCCACACAGCAACTTTCTAAGGACACACAAGGCACAATTAATCTATAATCTGCCTCCAGCTCAGTCTCCCTCTTCAAGTACTTCATCAAGGCACCCCAGTACCCCTCATCTGTAAAGGGTAGATGACCAGCCCACACTAAATCATGATCCTGGGCAAATCGATGAGGTCACTGTTAAGGAATTTAAGAGATGAGAAAACAAATACATTTTTAAGACAATGTTTAAAACCTACTACTTTTTGAAAGACTTACATTTTGCTTTTAATCATTTGTGTGTGTGTGTGTGTGTGTGTGTGTGTGTGTATGTGTGTATGTGTGTGTGTGCAGGTGACTGAATATGGTGTCTGATCCCTTGGAGCTAGAGTTCCAGGCAATTGTGAGCCTCCTGGTATGAATGTCAGAAGCTGAGCTTGGATTTTAAACAGAAGGACCAAGAAAAACAGCAATGTCTGGAATATCTGTGAATGGTGAGGGGTCCGGGGGGTGTCTCTGAGAGAAGAGCATCCCATATCCTGGAGGGAGTCAGGAGGTGAGATTGCAGTGCAAAGTCCCTCAAGCGTATGGCCCTTGTATGGCCGTTGATGTGTTGGCTGGATGACAAGGAGGACAACTTGTCAGAGAGAGGGAAGTTTCTTCCCATTAATTTGGGGTGGTGGGGGGGAGGTGATAGGGGTGGCTTCAAAAGGCCAAAGGGTACAAAAGGGCTGTTAAGGTAGTAGAGTAAGAGCTAGGCTCAGGCTTTTAAGATGGTAGAGCCAGAGCTAGATTAGGAAGAAGTGATATGAGCTGTCTCTCTTGTGTTTTAAAAGGACACTCTGGGGCTGGTAAGATAGCCTAGAGGGTAAAGGCGCCTGCTGTTGAGACTAATGATCTGAGTTCTTCTATCCCCAGAACCAACTCACACAACTGGCCTCTGAGTTCCACTCTTATGCCATGGGACACACACACAAAAAAACACTAAATAAGTAATAAAACAAAATGATTTTAAAATAAACAAGGATCCTCTGGAGCCTCGCAGAACATATTCCTGAGACATGAAGACCCGTTAGGACATCACCAGGTATAATCTGATTAACAGAACTGAGGCAAAACTCACAAGACTGAGAAGGCATGGTTGGACACTGGATGAATTCTGGAAGAGGAAAGTAGGATTTGATGTCAAACAAATGAGCTTGCTTTCAACAGAGACACCAGTAAACATGAGCAGAGAGGAAGGTTAGAAGTCTGTATTAGCCTGTGGAGCTTAGATGTAGAAAAGATAGCCCAGTGGTGAGGTCCAGTCCGAGGTGCTACAGGATCCTGTGCTTTGTGGAGCTAGAGCTTAGCATTAGGAGAGCGAGCTGCTCTTCCTGAAGCCCCAGCACAGTTCCTAGGATATATGTGAAGTATCTCACAATCGCTACAACTACAACTCCGGGGGTCTCATACCCTCTTATGGCCTCCAGAGAGAGAGAGAGTGAGAGAGAGAGAAAATAAAAAATCTTTTTTTAAGATTTATTTTATTTATTATATGTACGTACACTGTAGCTGTCTTCAGACACTCCAGAAGAGTGTGCCAGATCTCGTTATGGATGGTTGTGAGCCACCATGTGGATGCTGGGATTTGAACTTATCACCTTCGGAAGAGCAGTCGGGTGCTCTTACCCGCTGAGCCATCTCACCAGCCCCAATAAAAAAATCTTTTAACAGAGTCTGAGCTGGGTGGTGATGGTGCATACCTTTGATCCCAACACTAGGGAGGCAGAGGCAGGTAGGATCTCTCAGTTTGAGGCCAGCCTGGACTACAGAGCAAGCAGCTCCAGGACAGCCAGGGATACACAGAGAAACCCTGCCTCAGTAAAAAAAACTAAAGTCTGGAGTTTGGGAGAGGCCAGGGCCAGAGATTAAAAACAGAATGGCTACTATTTAGATGTTATTTAAAGCCATAAGGCTGAGCTGTCCATGGGACTGAATGTTTGCCAAGTGGGAGGGAAGAGATCTAGCCTTGGACCCAAGGCCATCTGATGGTGAGAAATCAAAAGACACGGACAAGGAGAAATGGTGGCAGAGGTTGTTGGGAAACTGGAAGTGTAGAAGCCAGCAAGAGAAAGGGCCTTCTGAGAGAATCAACAAGTGGTCTGAGAGTCACTCGAGGTCAGAGCAGAGGAAGGGCTTGAGGCCTGGCCTCTGCAAGGAGACAGTGAAGTCCAGACAAGGCCAACTGGGCGGCAAACTGGGAGCAAAAGCTGTCCTTCCCCCACTCAAAGAACAGCAGAGAGGACAGGGAACTCAGAAGCAATGGCTCTTTGCAGGGGGAGAAACTGAGGCTTTCAAAGATCTACAGTCCTCTCTCTAAAGTTGCCATTAAGTGGTCCAAGACCTAGGTTCTATTACAATTTACTTATTTATTTGCCTATTTGTTTATTTGTTTGCTTGCTTGTTTATTATGTATGATGTTGGGGACTGGGAATGCATGTCAGGATGCATATGTGGAGGTCAGAGGACAACTTCGAGTCAGATCTCTCATCTTACCGTGTAGATCCCCGAGATGGAACTCAGGCTGTCAGGCTTGGCATTGAGCATCTCTGCCCACCTAACCATCTTGCTAGCCCACAGGCTTTAAAGAACGTACCACGAGGCCTTACCATGCATATGTCTGTGCTTGCATTGTCTTTTTGCCATTAATGTTCTATTAAGTTGACCCAAGTGACACACATCTATAGTCCCAGCTAGTCTGGAAACAGAGGCAGGTGGATCACTCAAGCCTAGAAATCCAGGGCCTTCCTGGGTAACAAAGCAGGGTTCCAACTCAAAAGAGAAAAAAAATACAAAAAAAAAACTTTATTCAATGTACTGTCTGTCATTCAAGAGCTCTAACTGAGCCTGGATCTTACAAGACTCTACTTGACAACCCTTCCTGACCCCAGGAGACCTGCCCAAGAAACACCACACTAACGTCAGTGAAACTTTGGGGTACCAGCTTAGGTTTACACAGTTCACAAGCTTTTCTGCTTTTTGCACCTAGAGTGAGTGTGTGTGTGTGTGTGTTATATAATATATGTACGTAGTTATGTAATATACATATTTATAAATGCATGTGTGAGTGAGTGATTTCAGTGCCCACAGAGGTCTAAAGAGTAAGGGTATCAGATCCTCTGGACTTGGAGTTACAGGCAAATCTTTTTAACTGCCAATCCATGTGTCCAAACACTCTAAAGTTGTATCTTATTCATTTTTGTATCCATATATTCAAATATATATTTTCCAAGCTTATATATATATATATATATATATATATATTTGAGGCCATCTTGGTCTACAGAGTGAGTTCCAGGATAGCCAGGGCTGTTATACAGAAAAAAACCCTGTCTAGGGGAGAAGAAAACAAGTTGCCATGCACATCAAAGTTCAGAAGTTACATTTAGTAAATAAAGTAAGCCAAGCGTAGTGACAATCTCAAGATTTGCCACCGTCAGTACATAGCAAGTTTGCAGCTAGACTACATGAGATACTGTCTCAAAAAATTGGGGGGGGGCAGTTGTGGGGCTCTGGATGTTGGTAGAGTGCCTGGTGTGCACAAAGTCCTGATTTTACAACCCCCCCACACCCTCAATGCATAAAATAGGGCAGGGTGGCACACCACTGTAACGCAGTGCAGGGGAGGCTAAGACCAGTGGTCCAGAAATTTTCAATCATTCTCTGATACTCAGTGAGTCTGAAGTCAACCTGTGATTCATGAGATTGGGGAAGAAAGTCAAGGATGAAGAGGAGGAGGAGAAAGGGAATAGAGAAAAGAAAGGAACCCTAACATACAGGCTCCTTCAACATACGCAGTTCTGTTCTAACAAGCAGAACACCTGCCTCATTCCCCAAGCACAGCCGCCATCCCAAGGGCTATAGATACTGCTCTACCAGGCATGGCCTCAGCCACACAGGCAGGAAGACGGGCCTCTGGGCCTCTAACCTGCAGTTCTTATCTTACCTCTGCCTGGTGCCAAACCCCAGCCCGGAGCACTGACTGAACAGGTGTGTCTGCCTCTGCTGCCAGCAGACCTGGATCCTCAGCTGCAGGGCAATCTGTCTCCACAAACACAATCCGCTAGTCCACTTCAGCATAACTCCAGTCCCCACGTGTTAGGAACGAAAGCTGGGAACCTCAGTAGTTAAAGGAGAACAAAACTGAAAACATATCCCTTCTGAATCTTGTTGCAACAGTCCTCAAAAGAGAAAGACCAGCCTATGGCTGACTGAGACACAGGAAGCTACACGCTCGAGTCTTAGATTTGTAAGACACCTGTATAGTACCCAAAACAAAAAGCAAGGTTCCACAGGGGTATCTGTAGCCCTTGGCCCCTTGCATCCCAGGACCTACAGCACCTCTGCTTTTCCAAAATGATACTTCAGCAACGCAGCCACAGTGATACCACAGCAAACTAGCCATGGGTTGCCCTTCTCATTCCATTCATGTACACTGAGCACCTATTACTTCCAGACACTGAGAATACAGACGCAAAGACAATGGACAAGAACCCAAGATCACGTGGCTAGGACGGGAGGGCAGCAAGCATCATTTTTAGCAGATCGGATTGAGTGCTACAGAGGAAACAAACAAGAAAGTAGACCAGAAGGATGAATTTGATCAGCAAAGGGCGCATCGTGAAACATCTGAGTCAAGAAGATGAGACGGAAGTCAGGGAGCACGCTTGTGGATAGATGGGGAAGAACTTTCCAAAAGAAGGAAGATCAAGAGAAAAGCTAGCTTACGGGAAAAGCAAGGATCAGTCAAGGGGTCTGTCCTCGTAGGGCTGTTGGAATTGTTTGTTGTTTATGGCTTGATCTCTGTATCCTGGACTAGCCTGAAACATTCAGCTGAGGGTGACCTGGAAGCTGACTCTCCTTTCTGTATCCCTAACGTGCTGAGATTACCAGCATGTACTGCCAGGCACTCCCATTTTATGCCTTGCTGGGGCTAGAACACAAGGCTTCATGCAGGCTAAGCAAGTGCTCTATCAACTGAGCTACATCCCCAGCCCCTGTTTGAATATTGATAAAGAACAGATAGATGCAAGCTACCAAATGTTCAGGAAAAAAATCCTGTAATAGCTGAAGGCAGGTGGGGCTCAGACCTCTCTAATGCTTAAGCCAAGCAAGCTCACAAGCATATGGGCCTGCAGAATTGGATCCTTATTGCTGCACCGAATTGGAGACCAGACTGCAGATCTTTCATTCTGGGTTCTCAACGCCCTCCCCCCATAGACCTACCCATGATTCTCCTCCACAACATGCAAGTAAAGCATGTAGCCCAGTTTTCAGACTCACCTTCTGCCCTCTTCAGGGCCTAAGATGAAGTGGATATCATTCTCAGCCGATGGCCCTGGGACCTGCCAGTATTCCCCAAACCTGATCAGGGAAACTGTAAAGTCAAAATTATTTTCATAAGCCAAGCATGGTAGTGCACTCTAGAGGCTGGTGGAAGAAGGCGGTGGTTTGGAGAACATCCTGGACTACATGGGGAGTTAGATCCAGGCCAGCATGGACTACATAGTGAGTTAGATCCAGGCCAGCCTAGACTACATAGTGAGACACTGTCTCAAAAATCAAAGCTGATAAACAAAGTCCATTCTCAGACCTGGTAAGATAGCCATCTCACTAGTGGGCAAAGGGACTTATTGCCAAGCCTGACAACCTGAGTTTAATCCCAGGAATTCAGATGGTGGAAAGAGAAACCCCCAACTCCTATAAGTTGTTCTCTGACCTCCACAGGTTCTAAGTGGCAAGCATATACCTCTCTCCACTCACCCCTCCCCATCCCGTATACAATCAATGCTTTTAAAAAGATGTGATGTCCTTAGGTTAGCAGGACGAGAGTGCCAACCCCTTGCTATTTGTCCCTAGAACAGCAATACCCACAGGGGTTCCCTAAGACCATCAGAAAACACAGACATTTACATTATAATCCATAGCAATAGTAAAGCTACAGTTAGGAAGCACCAATGATTATAATTTTATGGGTGGGTTTCACCATGACATGAGGAACTGTAGCATTCAAGGGTGGCAGCATTAGAAAGGTTGAGAACCGCTGTCCTAGGGGAAAGGTGGACTCAAGATGAAGGAATCCTTGAGTACGAAGGCACCAGAGCTGGTTCCCCTGGAGCTGGAGTTACAGGTAGATGGAAGCCACCGAAGGTGGGTGCTGGAAACCGAACTCAAGTCCTCTGGAATAGAAGTATACACTCTTACCATTGAGTCATCTCTTCAACACCAGTGGGTGAGTTTACTATTGGTGACTATCTTATTGCCCACTTAAGAACGCTTACCTTGGTATTCCACGCATCCTGGGTACATACTGGTTTTTGTCCTTTGGATACTAGAAGCTTCTTCATTCATTTACTTGGCACCCTTGCTAAATACCTTAGTGCCTCTGTATCAGGTATGACTCTTGGCCCCAAAGGCCTTCCAGATCATCTCACTATTTCTGAACATACCTAGGGAGATCTCAAAATGACCAGAGCTCAGCCCTTTCCCTGGTTACTTAACTCAGAATCTCGGGAAAATGTGACCGAACCCCAACAATCTGAAATCCACACTAGGACTGATGTGTTAGCACCGTGGGTAAAATGCCTGCTATACAAGGGTAAGGTTCTGGGTTCAAGTCCTCAGGACCCACATAGAACTGGACACAGTAGCATGCATCTATAATCCCAATTCTCCTACAACCAGATGAGAAGCAGAGACAGAAGGATGCCAGGAAGCCGTTGGATCAGCCAGCCTTGTGTACACGGTAGGAAACACAGGACCGTACCTCAAACAAGATGGAAGGTAAGGACCAGCAAGGAAGGTTGTCCTTCAACCTCCACACATGCTCCACAGCACATGTGCGCCTCTACTCAGACATTAGAACACACACACACACACACACACATTTAATTAGTTAATAATAAACTATACTAAATTAAACCTTTCCTGGTCATTTTAGAACACAACCAAGCAACCAGGATCCAGAGGCTAACAACAGACAAATAATGAGTGTGCCAAGTCCATTCTTCCAGAGTTTTCCACTGGAATCGTCCAAGTTAAACTAAACTTTGGAAGAGTTTATTTCAGAGCAGCTTAGCGAAGGCCTGAAGATCTGAGAGTAGGAGTGTGGTCATGGACTTGAATCAAGGCCATAAAGGTAAGACAGAAAGAGACAGAAAGAGAGACACAAAGACAGAGAGACAGAGACACTGAACCAGAGGGGAGGGCTCCAGCGCTGCGGCAGTAAGGAGCCAGGGGTCCTGCAGAGCCCTGCAGAGGTTTGCACAGCTGATGCATGTTTGTTTAGCTCACTGCACTGCAGCACAGAGAGGAAGTCACGGGGGAGCGAAAGTCGAAAGTAGAAGTGTGAGATGAATTAAGGGAGACTTGGGGGGACCTGGTGAGGCTCTGGCAGAGGTAGAGGAGAAATGATGACTTTACAGAAGCCACACTTACACCCACCCTATCCCATGGTTGACTGAACGCTGGGAGAAAGAACTAAGTAGAAGCTTCCCGGAACTAGCACCTAGAAAGATCTGCAGATCACACCCTCCAGCCACCACACTGCAGCCACAGTGATTAAGATGTGAAAACACATAAGTCTCCAGTTGCACAAGCATCCCAGAGGTCCTTCAGTTTCCCCGTGCTTCGAGCATGACTTCCCTCCAAAGCATTTCACATTTCTCAGCTGGCATAGTTCTGCTCCCAGCCTGGCTTGGAGAAGCTCCTTTGTGCAGAGGGCAACTGCTAATGCAGAGACTCAGCTCCTGTCAAAGTGCTGAGAACAAAGGACTGCAGAGGGCAAGCCCTCAACAGCATGTCTCTGCACCCGCCTCCAACACCCAGGGCCTGTGGAGGGAGATGGGGTGGGGAGATCGTAAGAGCTGGAGGATGGAGGGAAGCATCCTGAAAAAGCTGTCCCCTAGAAAGGGCATGGCCGTGGCAATCACAGACACACAACAGACATGGTCACCAGCACAAGGCTTGCCCAAAAGACTGTGTAGCCAGGCTAGCCTCACACTCATGATCTTCCCCCAAACTCACAAGAGCTAGGATCACCACCGTGTGCCTCCTTGTCCAACCATGAAATCTTAAAAGCAAATTCAAACCACTGGCTGCCGTTTCACCTCTCAAACTGGTGATAATGAAAGCTTGTCAGCAACCAATGGGAACATCGAACTCTTCTGTAAGGTATTCAGCACCATTTAAAGTGTGTGTGCCTTTTGACCTCAAAATTGCACAATAGCAATATGGCCTAAGGAAATATTGACTCCTGTGTGCAGACGGTAGTGGGGGGAGGGGGAGGAGGAAGAGATCGGAAAGAAAGAAGAGAGGAAAAGAGCGGAGACAGGAGAGAAAAGAGAAGGGGAGAAGAATAGAGAAGAAAAAGGAAGGGAGAGGAGACAGGGGAGGGAGACAGCTGAAAGTTATGCTGGATGGATGCAACCAACGAGGAGAGCAGCAACAGGTGGGTCCAGCATCCTGCATCCTAGAGGGTCTTAAAGCACGCCTCTGGGAATGAGGAAGTGAGACGTCACTGGGCCCCCGCTGAAAGCCTGAGGATTACTGCTCTATTGCCTGTTTGTCAGTGCCGCAGCTGCTCACCAGGCTGGAATCCTGTGAAGTATGCGGTGCGCTGAGCTGGCTGGATGCCTGTGGCCACCACCTGGCCTCTAAAACCCCACCAGCCTTTGGAACAATGCCCTGGCATCTTGCAGCGGATACAGACAGTTATGGCTGGGCCAGTGGCGGGGTAAAGAGACCTCTTCTCAACTTCTCTTTTTCCTTCTTCCTTGTCTGAAGTCCTTTCTGGAGTAGTGGATCCCTTGTGTCTGTTCCGTGTTTGATGCTCTGATGGGGCCTGGCCCCATAGACCATACATAGCCTTAGCCTGATGCCTCAGCCCTAATGCCAGGCTGTGAGTCAAAAGCTGCTCTTGCCGTGGAAGCTCATTCACATGTTCTCCTTCTTGCTACGGCCTCTGTGGAATCTTCTTGTGTCCCATAATTCCCACCCAAGAGGAGACCTCTCTCCAACTGTGCCAGGACATGACCCCAAGAAAAGCACAGTCTCTACAAAGCAAACCGCTCACTGCCTCCCAGAAATGAGATGGCAAGAAAACCACTCTGCTCTTTCAAGTTGGCCCATAAAGGATGCGTCTGCACACACAAACACACCTTATTTTTATGATACCTTTTGTTCAGTTGCTTCCCCACCCCCTTTTTTCCTTTTGAGACAGGATTTCTCTAAATAGCCCTGGCTAGCCTAGAATTCACTGTGTAGACCAGGCTGGCCCCAAACTCAGACCTCCCCCTCCTCCACCCCTTCCTTCCTCTTACTACCAACTAGCATTATCTTTAAAGGGATACAGGACACACCAAAAGCTGGTGTGTCACCCACCTTTTGAAGACCATGCTTACAGATCCACAGGTTGAGAATCATATACTTAGATCATAGACAAATGATATAAACATAAAACATGCTGTGGTGTTTGGCTTAATTGTCAGTTTGACACAATCTCCAATCACCTGGAGAGAGTCTCAATGAGCTTTGTCTAGATCCGTCTTCTTATGTTGTGGCCCTTTAATACAGTTCCTCACGATGTGGGGACCCCCCCAGCATAAAATTATTTTCATTACTCCTTCATAACTGTAATTTTGCTCCTATTGTGAATTATACTTTAAATATTTGTGTTTTCCTGATGCTCTTAAAAGACCCTTGAGAAAGGGTAAAGAACCACTGGTCTAGATCAAGTTGGTCTTTGATTGTGTCTGTGAGATTTTCTTTCTTTTTTTTTTTAAATTAAAACAACTTTTTATGCAATATATTTTGGTCATATTTACCCTCCCCTAATTCCTCTAAGTTCTTCCCTCACCTTCCACCACCCCCAAAAAAAAGAAACAAAAAACTCACAAAAAAAAAAAAAAAAAAAAGAAAGAAAATCAGAACAAGCAGGCAGAAGACCAGTGTTAAAGTGAGGTTGCTGGAGGGAAAGGAGGCAGAGGGAAGCAGCAGGGCACCTCCAGAGGCAGAACTGAACGGCCACAGCCTCTCTGGGAACTGAGACTCACTGAGATATGCACAAGGCACAGGGTCCTGGAGGTGTTAAAGGACAGAAAGCCGGGAGATTTGGGGATGGACGCGTCCATCTGAAGGTCATTCTCCCACAGTCAGAAGCAATAAACACCAGCCAGCCTGTTGCCTGGATCTCCTCATCAGAAGCTTCCACAGGCCTGGCCGTTAAATTAACTTTCCAATCCACAACTTCTCAGTCTACTGGAGCCTTTTATGTAATTCACCTCTCACTCAATAAGACAAAAAAAGACATAAAATGAAACAAAGAGTCTACAAAAACACCACTGAGTTCATTTTGCATTGGCCATCTGGGGGCTTCCCTAGAATACAGTTGATACATTCAGTGAGGCTCCATTGGTATTAAAAAAAAAAAATTGATTTTGAACTTCTCCAGCAGGTATCAGTTGCAGATAGCGTCTAGGTTAGATGTGGGAGCCTGTGGCCACACCCCCAGGGAAAGAGTCTCTTAATTACATGCTGGCAGACCCAGCATAAAAGTTGGCAAAAACGTTCCTTGGCTTGGGGTCCCAGACTGTAAAAGAGGAGAAATGAAGCTGATGGTTAGCACACAAGAACCTGTCTGTCGCTCTCTGCTCTGCACAGTGCGCATGATGCTCCCAGCTGTGTCAAGATCCTGCCTCTGTGACTGCCCTGCTTGATGGACCGGAACCAGAAACTGAGCCAAAATAAATCCCTTCCTCCCTAAATTCTTTTGTGTTCTTGAAGAGAATCCAGATTCAATTCCCCAGCACCTAAGCATCCATCTTTAACTCCAGTTCCAGAAGAACCAATAGCCTCTTTTGACCTCCTCAAGCACTGGGCACACATGTGGTGCACATATCTACATTTAGGCAAAATACTCACACACATGAAATTTTAAAATCTAAAAAGGGGGTGGGAGCAGGAGTCTAGAGAGAGAGATCAGTTGGTAAGGTGCGTGCCAGGCAAGCATTCTACTTAAGTAAATCTCCAGAACCCACGCAAAGAGCTGGCATGGTGGCACATCCCATAATTCCAGCACCGAGGAGGCAGAGACAGAAGGATTTCTGTGGCTCCCAGGTTTGCCCGTTAGCCAGTCCAGTGAGCTGCAGACCAATGAAAGATGGTGTCTCAAAGAAAGTGGATGGCACCTGCGAAATGACATGAAGTTGTCTCCTAGCCTTGACATAGAGGAACATGCACATACATATAAATATGCATGTTCTCTCTCTCTCTTTCTCTCTCTCTCTCTCTCTCTCTCTCTCTCTCACACACACACACACACACACCCTTGCATGGTGCAAACACCAACACATGCACAAAGGTGCATATACATGCAAGCTAAAGAGAAAAGAAGAAGGCAGATGGGTCGGGGAGGCTGGGAGAAACTCGGACAGGCATCCAGTTCCACTCTAAAACAGTCTCTAGAGTCCTCTGGGATGGACCCTGTGCAACACTGGGCAGATTCACAACCCTGACAGAGCTTGTTCCAGCTGCCCAGAGAACTAAGCTATAGAGAGCCACCTGGCCCTTCCCAGAGCTATTACAGCCCATCTAGATAGGATTCCAGTGCCACTAGCCCCATGGGGTGTCAGAGAAACAGAGGCTGTCATTAAGCAGGAGTTGACATGACACTTGGGCTTCTTTCAGCCCTAGTCTGCTTCCTTCTTCTTTCAGGATGAAGGGGCGTCCTGGATAAACAGACTGACTTTAAACCTTTCTGGAAAATCCAATGTGCCATAGCCACTGACTTCGAGGAACCCGAGTCAGCATCCCACATCTGGAGAACCCCAGACTGAGGCTGTAATCCTCCCTTAACCAACTTTATATTAAACGACCCAGGATAGAGGCACATGACAAAGGACTGAGGCTTGTAAATTGCATATGTCTGGAGGAGATACCAAATTTGGCAGAGTCAGATGCAGACCCATTAGAAAAGGAAAATTCTCTCTCTCTCTCTCTCTCTCTCTCTCTCTCTCTNCTGCCCCTCTCATATTCTCTCTGTATAATTGTGGAAGTCAGACAGCAACTTTTGGAAATCAGTTCTCCCCTTTCTCTATATAAGTCCTAAGGAACAAACTTGGGTCTCCATGATTGGTAGCTAGTGCCTTAACCCACTGAGATGTCTGGCTTGTTCATTCATTCATTCATTCATTCATTCATTGGTTTGTTTGTTTAAGACAAGGTCTCTTGTTGAACCTGAAACTTGACAATGTGGCTGGCGGGTCAGCAAGCTCTCAGGATCCTCCCATCTCCTCCTTCCATGGAGGTTACTGGTGCACACCGCCGCTCCTAACTTTTTCGTGTGGATTCTAGAGATCTGAACTCAAGTCCTCAAGCCTGCACTATGTGCAAGCTAGTTATTTTTGTTGGTTTTGTCAACTTGACACAAGATAGAAATATTTAGAAAGAGGGAACGCCAGTTGAGAAAGTGCCCCCAACAAATTGGTCTGTAGGTTTCTCTCTTGATTAATGATTGATCTGGAAGGGTCCAGCTCACTGTGGACACAGTCCCATCTCTGGGCTGGTGGTCCTGGCCTGTATAGGAAAGCAGGCTGAACAAACAAACCCCTAAGCAGCAATCCCCCGCGGCTTCCGCATCAGTCCCTGCCTCGGGTTCCTGCATGATGGACTACAAGCTGTAAAATAAAATAAACCCAGCTGGGCAGTGGTGGCACATGCCTTTAATCCCAGCACTTGGGAGGCAGAGGCAGGAGGATTTCTGAGTTTGGGCTACACAGAGAAACCCTGTCTCTTGGGAGGCAGAGGCAGGCGGATTTCTGAATTCGAGGCCAGCCTGGTCTATAAAGTGAGTTCCAAGACAGCCAGGGCTGTCTCGAAACAGAGAAATCCTGTCTCGAAAAACAAAAAACAAAAACAAGAGAAACACTGTCTCGAAAAACCAAAAAAAAATAAAAAAATAAAAAATAAAATGAATAAAATAAACCCTTTCTTTCCCCAAGTTGCTTTATGTAGCTTTACCACAGCAGTAGAAACCCCAGCTAAGACACACAGCACTCACGTTGCCCACTGAGCTGTCTCCCCACCCTACCCCCCTCCACCCTGGCCCCCACCCCCAACAGCTTCCTTTCCATCTCTGAGAGTGCGGGTATCTATCTACCCCAGCATGGGATCAACCAAGTATGGTTGGCTCTCTTTCTATTTGAAGTGATCATCTAGGGCTTTGTTTAATCCCTCTGACAGAAGCAGGCTGTCTTTCTGGGGGGTTATTCCCCTTGGCTCCTCCCCAGAAGGCTAGGGACTTGTCAGCCTGGTATCTGGCAGGGAGACAAGAGCCCCAGTCTCTGCAGCCAAAGCCTGTTACTGGCCTTTCTCAAGACTGCTTTCTTTACAGAATGGAGGTTCCGAGGTCCCTCTGAGACCTCTCCTAGGGGAAAATGCATTCAGTGGGGCTGGAGAGAAGGCTCAGCAGGGAAAAGAATATACTGCTCTTCCAGAGTGCAGTTCCCAAAACCCACAAGGCAGCTCACAACCACCTGTAACTCCTCTTCCAGGGGATCAGACACCTTTTTCTGGCCTTCATAGGTAGTACACATGCACATGGAATAAACTCTCTCTCTCTCTCACACACACACACACACACACAAATAAAGAGTGGAGCGATGTCTCCTTGGTTCAGAATGCTGGCTGCTCTTGCAAAGGACCAATGCACTCTTTGGCTTCCTCAGAAGAAAGGAACATACATATGTGTACATATACACACAGACATAATTTAAAAAAAAATAAAACAAAATATAGTAGATAATAAATCTTTAAAAATAAACAAACAATTTTTTAAAATACATTCTTTAAGCACAGGCTTTTCCACCTGCACCCAAGTTCCCCAAAATAATGATTCTGAGATTCTTACATATGGCCAAATGGAGATTCTTACATATGGCCAAATGGAGATTCTTACATATGGTCAAACGCCTGTGAGCTTTGGCTCATTCCCACTGCTTAACGCAGTTATCCCGTGTACTCTATTCTAAGTCCCGCTACATGGTTGGTTACCTTTCCTCAGGTTCAGGCGACTGTCTTCCTCAGAGTTTGGGGCAACCTCCCCCCCTTTACTCTATCCCAGAATCCTCTCTCCCTGCCGGAACGCCCACCTCCTATGTCTTACCTAAGCTAATAGGCCAACAAGGTTTTATTGACAGGTGAGGCCTCCATACAGTACACAAGAGATTCTCTCTACACATTCGAATGCATCAGCCTACCAATCCAGTTGATTCCTTCATTTATTGGGTGAGGAGACTGGACATTCAAAGAAGTAACGTATCCACTCTTTGTTTGTTTGTTTGCTTGTTTGTGTTTTGTTTTTTGTTTTGGTTTGTTTTGGTTTTGGTTTTTCGAGACAGGGTTTCTCTGTGTAGCCCTGGCTGTCCTGGAACTCACTCTGTAGACCAGGCTGGCCTTGAACTCAGAAATCCGCCTGCCTCTGCCTCCCAAGTGCTGAGATTAAAGGCATGCGCCACCATGCCCGGCTTGGGCCCAGGACTCTTGATCACATGTGTTATTCAAGGTAAACAACTCTATGTTTTCATTAGAAAAGAGAGTGTCCACGCAATCCTAGGAATATAGCCAGGCGTCACACCTCCTCGGCCATTGCTATGTGAAGGTCAGTTTCCACTAGTGGTCCAGGTCCCTAGCAAGCCGTGAAAAACAGATGGGACCTGACTAGAGAGAGCCCCTGCAGTAGCAGCAGTGGGCACAGCAGCAGCAAGGCTTATACCCCATGCAGTGCTGTGCCATCTTTGTCTTCATCCCTCAGCTGAAGGCTTCTACAAACCCTGGTAAAGGCTGCTTGCTGCCCAGGGTGTGATTCAGAACAGTAGCAAGGGACAAAGGAGTCAGGACAGACCCACACCACACTTTGACAAGGACCTGGAGAGATTCTGCCAACCGGAACCAGCTGGACCTCTGCCCACAGATACTTTCCACAAAGCCATGATCATACCAAGCCCCCTCCAGCACTGGTACCCATAGCCATCAAGCCAGAGGCTGTGCATCCTAGTGGCTTGTCCTACCCACATTAACTGACCATTGTTAAAGCCCAGAGTGCTTGTGCCAAAGACTTTCATACCACCCTGTTGGACTGTACAGACAAGGTCACCTGCAAAGCTTGTGCCAAAGACTTTCGTACCACCCTGTTGGACTGTGCAGACAAGGTCACCTGAAAACCACCAGCCCCTTCAACCGGCCCTGGCAACAGCCTCTGAGGTCTTGGGCGGTGGGCCCTGGCAACAGCCTCTGAGGTCTTGGGCGGTGGGCCCTGGCAACAGCCTCTGAGGTCTTGGGCAGTGGGGCTGAGGCCGGTGGCAAATGGACAGAGGGAATAAATAGTCTAAGGCAAAAAGGGGGAGCTTGCATGAAAGCATCCCTTCCCTAGGAGGACAGTAATGAGGACAGCTTTCACTCTGCTTGGCTGCCATAAATCCTTACTCCTGGCCCAGTGAACTAGCATTATCTTTACATCAGATTTGATTGAAGGAAAGAGGAAAATGATGTGGGCAGCCACAGCATGCAATCTTCATCGTTAATAGTGACGGGGTCTGGAATCACCTAGGAGACCTTCTTCTAGGTGATGTTTCCAGAGAGGTTTAGCTGAGAAGGAAGCCCTACACTGGAAATGGACAGCATAACTTCACAGCCTTAAGTTCCGAACTGATCAAAAGGAGAAAGTGAGCTGAGTACCTGCATTCATTGCTCTCTGCTTCCTGGTACAGCGTGACCAGCCATTTTACAGTCCTGCTACGGCCTCGCCTTGCCTCAGCCATACTGGGCTGTAACCGCCAACTGGGAGCCCAAATAAACTCTTCCTTAAATTGTTTTCCTCGGAAGTTTTCTTTTGTTTCGCTTTTTTTGTTTTTGTTTTGTTTTTCGAGACAGGGTTTCTCTGTATAGCCCTGGCTGTCCTGAAACTCACTCTGTAGACCAGGCTGGCCTCGAACTCAGAAATCCGCCTGCCTCTGCCTCCTGAGTGCTGGGATTAAAGGTGTATGTCACCACTGCCCAGCTTGTTTTCCTCAGATGTTTTTGTCACAGGCACAAAAAGTCAGTGGGGTTAGGGGAACAAAGCTCCCGGCCAAAAAGGCAGCAAATTGTCCCAAAGGGGGTCAGAAAAAGATTATGAATTCCAAAACAGGTAAAATAATTGTGAAGAAATGGGTATTTTGCATTTTCATTAAAGACAAAGATAAACATGGGCTGCAGAAGGGGGCAGTTTCAGAACAGTTATACAAACTAAATGGAAGTCAGGCTTGGTGAAAATTACCTCTAAAGTAAAGACAGTTACAGGCTCAGGTCTTGGCTTGCTGCCTTGCAGCACTGTTTGAAGGGATAAATAACCTCTCTTAAACTCAGGGAGGAGGAGCTAGCTATGTGGAGGAGGTGTCTCTCCACACGCAAGCCCTGGGGCAAAGCTCTGTGTCCCGGAAACTAAGAATAACCCACAAGGCAGAGCTTTGTAGGAGTGCACAAGCAACGCAGAAACCGGTGCAGCTCCAGTTGGACCGATGCAAGTGTTTACTGGAGACCGGCCGTGCTCCCGCCCTTCCCCTCAAGCCTTCCCAGCTGTTTCAGCGTCTGTTTTCCTCCAGCTCATTGTCCTGGCCTCTGCACTGTGGCTCCAGAAACCAGCCCAGGAATTCCCGAGGCTGCTGCAGTGACTCAGGCATCAGGAATTAGCAGTCTTCCAACAGTTGTGTGGAACAGCTGAGAAATATTTTTGCCGTAGTTCATAGTTCATACTCCTCTTGCGTATGTGCTCGAGCTGACCTGCACATAACACACAGAAAATGAGACGGATTCCTCACA
Source organism: Mus minutoides (assembly GCA_902729485.2). Lineage (NCBI taxonomy): Eukaryota > Metazoa > Chordata > Mammalia > Rodentia > Muridae > Mus > Mus minutoides. Next base: position 19,967 of record LR752910.1, on the reverse strand, counting down.
TCGGCCACAAGACGGAATGCTATTATTGCAGAGTCTCTCGGTTTAGAAAACCTTTTGTTGAAGCTGAGCTTAAAGGCTCACATCTCTAAGCTCAGCACTCAGGAGCTTGAGGGGGGAGGATGGCTTAAAGTTCAAGGCAGGCGTTCTAGGCCAACTCCTAACTTCCGAGTGGAACCTTGTCTCAAAAAAAGTTTAATTAATTATTATTTCACTTTTTGAATAATTTTGATTGACATCTCTACATTAATAGTTACTTGTGCTGGGTTTTAGAGTAGTAGACAATGGTAATATCACAGGAGCAAATAATTTTAGCATATATGAATAAAATGTTACGTGCTGCCTGGAGTAGAATGGACAGGACTATACCGCTGAAAGTCCGAGCACAGGAGGCTGAGATGTACTGAAGAGGGAAAGCATTCTGTGTTGAGTTTCATTCATAAGCACTCTGTGTTAAGCTTCATTCATAAGCGTTCTGTGTTGAGTTTCATTCATTTGTTGTTGTTGGCAATCCTAGGGCTTGAACCCAAAGCCTTACACGTGATTGACGAGTACTCCACCACTAAGCTGAGTTCCCGCCCCAGATCCTTGTTAGGTTTTAAGATAGGTTTTCACTAAATTGCTCAGGCTGGTCTGGAACTGACTCTAAATCTGTAACAGGGCTCCAGACCTTAGTAGGCCCTCTGACCTTAACACAACTGACTCCATGATGAAAGTACCATTCGGGCTATAATACAGACACAAAGACAGCACCACCTGCCAAAACTAAAATAAAGGCCAAATGCATCAAAGTCCATATAGTTCTGGGAAAGTCTCCAAATGTCCTAACCTTATTTTCTGGCTTCTATAGTTCAGCTTCTGGCTCACTGTTCTTGATAACTAAAGCATATCAACCCAGGAATTTTTTTTTTCTTCAAAGCTCACCCTGAGAAAGGCTCAGGGCTACTGGGATCCCAAACACTCAGTGTAGTCACCAGCCAGCTAATAAAGACTTTCTATTGGCTTAAACCCATATCTAAGCAGTCTTCTCTGGTGAATACCTCACAACAAAGCTCAAGTCAGGACAGCCTTGAAATTGTAATTCTCCTGCCTCAACTCTAAGTGTGACTAAGATTACAAGCTTACACCACCACCAGGCCCAGCACAGAGGAATTCAAGATAAGAACCCAACACTCCATCTTTCATTGCCTTTAGGTCTTTTGACACTGAGTTGCTTGGGAGGACAGTCTCCTATACTCCAGGCTGACCTTGAGTTTGCTATATAGCCAAGTCTGGTCTTGAACTCCTGGTCCTCCTGCCTCCATCCTCCTAGTACTGGGACTGCATATGCTACAATGTCTAGCTGAGACATTTTAAAATATAGTGTATTCAGCAGGGAAAAAAAAACATGAAATAAGATTATATATTGACCATTTGATGAAAATGTGCCCAGAGGCTCACAGAAAGCTGGCTCTGTATTTCCCTTAGGCAAAATGGCTCAGTATTCACTAATTTGATGTTTATAGCAACTTTATAGAAAATGGCTACCACAAGTAACAAGATTTTCAACACTTTGAATATAATTACTTTTTAAAAATCTTTCAGGACATAAGGGAAGCAGTCATGTGGAAAAAAATCATAATATGATCATGAAAATCATACTAATTATGTCTAAGTAAAGTAAGAAAAATGTGGAATGGATAATAAGAGTTTCCTGGGGTAGCAAGGGTTGTTAGGGAGATGAGGAAGAGAAGGGACTCAGAGGAAGGTCAAGCAAAACTAAGGTTCTATAAAAATTCTTCAAGGAAACCTAATAATGGCAAGCTAATTAAAAATATATTTTAAGAAGTTTGAACAGAGGTACCCTCCATGAGTGGATAAAGTTGCTCCTTGAAGTTACAGTGCATTTTCTTTTTTTTTTTTTTCTTTTTTTAGACAGGGTTTCTCTGTGTAGCCCTGGCTGTCCTGGAACTCACTTTGTAGACCAGGCTGGCCTCGAACTCAGAAATCCGCCTGCCTCTGCTGGGATTAAAGGCGTGCGCCACCACGCCTGGGGCCAGTGCATTTTCATAATGAAAGTCTTAATGCTGGAGGTGGGCTACCTCCCTCTGAGCTATTAGTGGAAGAGGGGGGAAGACGCTAAGGATCCCAAAATAAAACAAGCAAATGCCATCACAGTTGATTGCCTACCAGAACTTACGGTGAGACCCTATTGTTGAAGGCACCCCATGCTTTGGTCACAAGACACAGAAAACTCAATTTGAACTGGTGATGGAAGTTTCCCCTGCTGACTAGCCCTTACAGTGCCAGACGGCACCATGTTAGCTACTGAGAGAAAACTGTTACCTACAGCCTGATTCAGCTACAGACTTTATATTGCTACACCATTAACCAGAGAAGCAAGAGGAATCCCGTGGTGCAAAAGTAGCAAGTCTATTATGGAAGGAACCAAATGCTTTCTGATTAGATGTGATGTCTGCCCCACTGGAGGGAATCACATCCAGTACTGTAAATTTGGACAAAAAAAAAAAATTAAAAACCAAGGGTGAAAAGTGTCATAGGTCCTAATGGGAAAGCTACTATCTCCATGTTAGCTTTTTGTCAACTTGACCCAAGCTAGAGTCAAATGGAAAGAACCTCAATTGAGAAAATGCCTCCATCACTCTGGCCTGTAGGCAGTCTGTGGGAACTCTTCTCTTCTCTTCTCTTCTCTTCTCTTCTCTTCTCTTCTCTTCTCTTCTTTTCTTTTCTTTTCTTTTCTTTTCTCTTTTGTGGTGGGGCACACCTTTAATCCCAGCACTCTTGGAGGCAGAGGCAGGCGTATCTCTGTGAGTTTGAGGCCAGGTTGGTCTACAAATGGAGTCCAGGATAGTCAGGGTTACAAAGAGAAACTCTGTCTCAAAAAACCAAAATCACCATCATCATCATCATCTTAAAAAAAGAATAGTACAGATAAAATAGAAAAGTCAGGATAAGGTTTTTGTCTTCTAGGTTCAGTCTTCTCCCAAATGCTGTCCAGACCCACCAGGAGTTTCAAGGTACTGCCCTAACCCCAGCCTGAAGCCCTGGAGATCAAGTCTTTCCCTCTAACTTGTAAGAAGAGCCAGGATGCCAGTTCAGACTCTAGAGTGTGATACTGAGGGAACCTGGAGGCCCACATGTGTGCTGCTATAGTAAGAGGTACCACAGGTAACCAACCATTTGTCCTTTCTGCCAATGATAAGGGAAATGGCTCCTTTGGGTAGCAAGGAACCAGCTTCATGAGTTCCTGAGGAATTCTGGCTTTTGTTTAACCATCAGAACTTGGGGAAATGGAGTTTCCCTTGGAACTGACAGATTCCACCGGGTCCCTCCCTTCCTCTGGTTGAAGAGAACATGGAGAAATTGTTTGTTCTCACTACCACGTAAAACTTCAGAGAACAGTAGGTCTTCAGAGAATGCAAACAAGTTCAGAGCATTGCGTTGATTCTCAGAGGGCAGAAGAAAACGGGCCTGTGAAGTGTTCTTGACAAGGTAGCATTTCTGTCTTTTTTTTTTTTTTTTTTTTTTGGTTTTTTTTTCAAGACAGGGTTTCTCTGTATAGCCCTGGCTGTCCTGGAACTCACTTTGTAGACCAGGCTGGCCTCGAACTCAGAAATCCGCCTGCCTCTGCCTCCCAAGTGCTGGGATTAAAGGCGTGTGCCACCATGCCCGGCTAGCATTTCTTTCTTAATGATCACATTTGCTTGTGACCAAGTAGAACGTCTCATCTGATCAGAGTGGGGCTTAGAAAAGATGATTTGAGAAGAAGGGGGTTCATGGTAGCTCAGGAGCAGTCTCTTACCGCAACAGCATCCAAGTCCAGTGTTTTCTCGTGCTCTATTTTTTAAAAAATACTTTAATTTTTTTAAAAAGAATTTCATGTGCATTGGTGTTTTGCCTGCATGTATGAGGGTGTCAGAGCCTCTGGTACTGAAGTTGCAGACAGCTGTGAGCTGCTGTGTGGGTGCTGGGAGTTGAACCCACTGAAAGCGAAGTCAGTGCTCTTAACCACTGAACAACCTCTCCAGCCTTTCTCAAGGACTTTACGTGTTTGGCTTCTTGTGCTAGGGAGATAGATTCAAGGGAGCAAAGTCTGTTCTCTCAGTGGATAGCCATGAGGGACTTGGAGTGACCATTTTGACTAGAGCCTTTAGGGCCATTGACATCCAGACTCTTTTACTCGATGCTAGACAGGCTGAGAACTCTTCTAGAATAGAAGCCAGCCTGTGTCAGGTAGTGGCTAGGAACTCACTCTAGATAGCTGCTGTGGTATTCTCACCCCCTCCCCAAGCTGTTCTGTGGTCCAAAGGTTCACTCTGTCCTCTCCTCTGAGATGACAAGACGACACAAGTTCTGGAGAGCACCCAAGACAGCTGGTCACCAATGTGGGGTGGGAGGAACGGGGTGATGGCCTGCTCAGTGGTCAGGCCACTGCTGCTCCAGAAAGGCTCTTACCCCAGGAATCCCCAGCCTGTCCACATGTGAATATCCTGTAGAATATCTGTGAAGCATGGCTGGGGTTGTAGTTCAGTCAGTTGAGTACTTCCCTAGCAAGCATGAAAGTCTGGGTTCAATCTTCAGCACCACATAAAACTAGGCATGGTTTAGTCTAGAGTCACAGAACCTTGGAATGCCCCTATTATAGTAACATTATTTATTAGAATGACTTACGATCTGCCGTCCAACTAACCCAGCAATGGACAGCTGTGAATGGAGAGTTCAAAAATCTATGATGCTGGTCTTCTGTATAAGCTGCAATTGTGAGGAAGCCCCATTAGATGTGCTAGGGGGTAAGTGCAAGCAGGTAAGGAGGGACTATTTTCTTAATGAATGATTGATGGGGAAGGTCCAGTCTACTGTGGGCAGTGCCATACCTGGGTAGGTGGTCCTGAGTTGTACTAGAAAGCAGGTTAAGCAAACAAGGAGCAAGCCAAGAAGTGGGTTCCCTCCATGGTCCCGACTTTAGGGTCTACCTCCAGGTTCCTGTCCTGACTCCCCTTCATGATACACTACAACTGTGAGCTGAAATTAACCCTTTCCTCCATGAGTTGCTTTGGTTGTGGTGTTTTATCACAGCAATGGAAACCTGGTTGTGGTAGTTTGAATGAAAATGGCCCCAGGAGCTTATACATGTATATGCTTAGCCCCTTAGCTGATGAACTGTTTGGTTAGGATCAGAAGATATAACCTTGTAAATGGAGGTATATCACTGGGAACGGGCTTTGAGGTTTCAAAAGCCCACACCAGGCCTAGTGTCTCACTCTCTGCCTGATACCCACCGATCGGGAAGGAAAGCTTTCTGCTACTTCTCCAGCACCACACCTGCCTGCCTGCCTGCCACCATGTTCTCCAACATGATAAGGGACTAACCCTCTGAAACTATAACCAATTAAATGCTCTCCTTTATGAGAATTGCCTTGGTCACGGTGTCTTTTCACAGCAATAGAATAGTGACTAGGACACTAGTTAAGACAGCCTTTGCTAATGTTTTGCTAAGTGAACATGATATGCCTGTCATGTTGTCTTCTGATTAACTATGCGCAGGTCCATGGATCAGTGCTACTAGCTGCTGTAGTAAGAAAACTCCTCTTTGCAGTGGATTGCAGAGACTCTAATTTAATTACTTTCTTATTGCTGTGATAAGACACAATGGCGAAGGTAACTTATAGAAGAAAGGGCCTACTCTGGGGCTTATGGCCTCAGAGGGTTAGAGTTCATGATGGCAGAGCAGAGGGAACAGGTAGCATGCATGCACCCAGAGCAACCGCTGAGAGCTCACATCCCCAATAGCAAGCAGGCACCTAACTCAAAATATCATGAGTCTTTTTGAAACATCAGAGCCTGCACCCAGTAACATGCTTCCTCCAACAAGACCATACCTCCTAGTCCTTCCCAAGCAACTCCACCAACTAGGAACCAACTATTCAAATATGCGTGCCTC